>LGRX02001190.1:0-32429 GCA_001247695.2 Cymbomonas tetramitiformis | reverse complement strand
ACGCACGGCTGGATGCAGCTGATGCCGGTGTCCACCCTTGGCAGCACGGATGCCGCGCGCATGGCTGGATGCAGCTCACACCGGTGTCCACCCTTGGCAGCACGGATGCCGCACGCACGGCTGGATGCAGCTCACACCGGTGTCCACCCTTGGCAGCACGGATGCCGCACGCACGGCTGGATGCAGCTCACACCGGTGTCCACCCTTGGCAGCACGGATGCCACACGACGGCTGGATGCAACTCACACCGGTGTCCACCCTCGGCAGCACGGGATGCCGCACGCACGGCTGGATGGCTCAATCGGTGTTCACCTTGGCAGCACGGATGCCACATGACGGCTGGATGCAGCTCACCAGTGTCCACCCTCGGCACGGATGCCGCACGCACGGCTGGATGCAGCTCACACCGGTGTCCACCCTTGGCAGCACGGATGCCACACGCACGGCTGGATGCAGCTCACACCGGTGTCCATCAATGGCTGATTTTATTTGCAGTCTGTGGATGGCACTTGATACTCTCAGGTTGCTCGATTTTGGACACTCTTGCCTCAGAACGGTGGGGAGGTGGTATTCCGAGGCTCACACAGGTGGGACGCGGGCAGTAGAGCTTTAGAGAGGGGGGGAGGTGGCCTATGGGGGGTGAATGCCTCTAGGTCGGTGCAAGTGTCAACGTCCCTTAAGAGCAGAGAGAGACAGTGCCTCTAGCGGCAGCATTGAAGACGTCAACAGAGGAGTTTGGAGGGCGTTGGCTTGTTTTAGGATGAGAAGCTGGCGATGTATGAGCTGTACTTGAACCGGGCCAAGGAGTTCTTCGGGGTGGGCAAGGCGCGCGAAATCCTGGAGACGGCGATCGATGCTAAGCTCCCTGACAGCATCACCAAGGTGGGAACACTGCGGGCACCCGTCCTCTTCCGGTGGGACCCATGGCATCTGTGGCGGCCCTTCGCAGCGTGCGCACCGGAGCTTACTTAGACCCAGAGAGAGGCAAAGGCTCATCCGAGCCATCCCCCAAAATGGTTGGGAGCACATCTCTGCATTGGAAGGTCAGAGGACGTCCTGGAGTGGTTTTAAAGGGCAGGCTGGGTCTCCTGCAAATGCCAAAATCGATTCTGCATCCTGCACAGTCATAAAGTTTACCAATGCTGGAGATGAGCAGTGTATGGCGCGCTACTTGTCAGACCCCCTAGGCAGCCCTCCTCAGGATGAGGGGAGGCCATGGGTCTCCTGTCGAACCTGCTATGCAGCCCTTAGGATGAGGGTTTGACACGGGTTTTTGGAGGGCTGGTGGGGCTGCGCGACAGTCACTGTGTGTGCAGTACGCCAACCTGGAGCGGCGGCTCGGGGAGATCGACCGCGCCCGCGCCCTGTTCCGACACGCCTCCCAGTTTGCAGACCCGAAGACCGACTACGGATTCTGGGATGAGTGGAACGAGTTTGAGATCAAGCACGGTAACGAGGACACCTTCCGTGAGATGCTGCGCATCAAACGCTCAGTCTCGGCTTCCTACTCGCAGACGCACTTCAACATGGCCACCGCCCACCCCACCGAGGCGACCGGCGCGGAGCCCCCCAGTGGGGATGCTGGAATCGCCGCCGCCGGGGCTGTGGACCCCATGGCGGCGCTCGACCAGCAGGTCCTCCCCGAAACCACCGCGCGCCTTCCCCGCCTTCCCCCTTCCGCGGCCCTCCCTCCAATGCCACAATTCCGCATGGCCTGGGAAGGCATGCCTGTATTAACCCCATATACTATACATATACATATCAGTGTACGGATTGCGATAACAGTGTGAAGTGTAACCAGCTTCCAACTTTTCTGCACCGTTCGCAAGTCACACCTCCCTGTGACCCCCTCTCTTTGGTGCCCAACACCTCGCTGTTGCCTAGCCTGCTTATCCTCCCGCCTTTCCTTCCCTGACGCCTCTCCCCTTTACCCTCTCCTGGTGCCCCTCTCCTGCCCTCTCCTTCCAACCCTAGTCGTCGGAAATCCTTGGTGCCCCCAGCATATCCTTCTTCAGATCTGCACACCGTTGATTGAACCGCCAAGGTGAGGAGTTCGCATGGCCATCAGGTCCAGATGAATGGCTGCAGGCGTGGGGGTGACTGATGCTGGGCGGGGTGGACCGGTATGCCAGGCTGTGGGGGGCACGAATCTCGCTGGCTTCGTCAGTGGAGGAGTGGAGGGGCAGCAAGTCGCGAGCCAGGAGGCCAAAAATGAGGAGGAGATTGACCTTGGAGACGACGATGATGACGATGAGGATGACGACGGCGAGGAGAAAACCGACGCAATTGAGGAACAGCAAGTGCCTGACGCTGTATTTGGGGAGGTAGCGTCTGCTCCTTCCCAGGCTCCTGCAGTGCTAGCTACCCTTCACGCCCCCAGGAGCTAAGTGAGGGGGGCGAGCTCCCTGATTGGTCTTTTATTGGTCTGATTGGCACGCGCGCCAACCGGGTTTGCCACTGCGGGTACCCAATGATGAAGCACTGGTGTGGCTCTCAGTTGTACTTGTTCATCAACATTTCCCTCCATGCATCAACACTGTGGGGGCCTGTTACTAGATTTCCCAGACTTGATGCACTTGGCCTCACTCCAAGACCTAGTGGATTTTGTCGTCAGTTGTGTTGACTGCAAGCACTGCTGCATTTCTATCTGCAGCTGAAGAAGAAAGCTGAAGATGAAGCCGCAGATGCGAGCGCACAGCCCTCTGCGAAGAAGAGGAAAACATAGCTTCGCTGTTTTCCCAGACTGGGCGGTGTTGGGGAAATGGTTAGTAGATATGGCCAGTACATTAGCCTTTAGTTTATTGAGTACAATCACGTAGCAACCAGAATGTTTCTGCTGAATAGTTTCTGTAGAATCTGCAATCCATATCTTCCGACAAGTGCACTGGAGGCACAAGTGAAGAAAGTACCCCGCTGGCATGTTGGCTTGCAATCCTGCTCTGGTTCGCTCAAATCCTTCCTTGTACTCATGCAGTATAAAGTTAGGACGGGGCAATGCATCACACAGATATACAAGCATAGGTGTGTACATAGACTGCAGTCTGGTCGCTTCAAGCTGTAGTGATGATATCTATTTGGCAAGTCCTTGGATGGATGATCACGAGGAAGTCTGACATTTCTCAAACAGTGTCCATCAAGGAAATCAGCACTGTGATCCAAGCAGCATTACTCCATGTGCACTTTCATAGCAAAGAAGCCTTGGTCCATATTCTGTGCTTTTGGAAATGTTAGAAATAGTGGGCAAAGATTTCGGTCATGCTTGAGAGCAATGATATTGTAGATGTAGGGGTTTGTAGAATTTGGGACGCAGCATAGAAACCTTATGTAGGTGTTGCATATAGTCATGTCGCCCACAAGCTTCGTTTCACAAACTGTAAACTGCTGCCAGCGATAACTTGTTGATAATGCATCATCGAATGTGCTGGTCTGTCTACAAGTTTCCACGCACACTCACCCTAATCATATTCGAAGAATGAACTAATCGGCCACTTATGATACGAAGAGACCCGGTATCGGTGATGATTCACCCAAAATTTGACTGGAATGGCCATATATCATGAATGGCGCTTACACGAATTTTTAAGTGGATGCTATCCATTGATAATTAAACTACGTAGTATATACATGGAGTGCATACAGTTACTCGCATATGTATTTGTACCTCACTAGTCGGGGACGGAATTTTTGATCCAATGCATACAGTTACACGCATATGTATTTAAGGCATACCCGATTTTTGGGATTTTGTAAAAATGTTCTGGACTTGAGAATGGTTTGATATGGATTTGGTTTGATGCAACTTAAATTAATGCGAGAATGCGAAATTCACAAAAGATAATTTGTGTGAGTGTAACAAACGCCGGCTTCTCATGGTACCGGAGCCGGGTTTGTCCAGCTAGTGACAGTTATGATGAGTGTGACAGACCTCGCGCGGGATGACTGCTCGAGAGTAACAGACTTGGTGAAGAAGATATGGTCACTGTGAGATGACCGCGAAGTGATAAGAAGATATGACAGTTACAATGTTGCCACTGACGTGTCAGTCAGAAGGAGGGGAACGGTAACATCATTAAAGCTGGCATAGAATAGTGACATTCTATTGGCAGATGAAGATTTCAGGGCGGAAGCCTGTTACAGTTTTTGCAGATGTGACAATGACTTGAGAATAAGTAGGCTCTGACCGCAGGTCAGGACTAGTGGACTCATTATTGTTTTGCCTTCGCAAGTGCTAGGTGGCTGTTCGCGTTGCTAGACTGCTAAGACAGCTCTGCTCACAGTTTTGTACAATAATTCGTACTTTGGTCATTTTGTTGTTCTTTTGATGAATATGTTATATTGCTGTTTTTATCTTTTTACAAAACAATAATGTCCTGCGCGGAGCGGCTTTTTATTTCGATACGAATTCAGAAGTGAGAGGCTCTTTGGCGACAAGTAGACAACGGTTGAGAACAGCGGATTCGGGAGACATGCGACTCCAGGGACACCCTCGGTGTACTGGCGGACCCTTTTTCCTTTTTATATTTGGCGGTGCTTCGCTTACACGGAAAAGGCTCCTGGTGGTGGCGACAGCGGATCAGCAGTTGATTACTATCTTAATGAGCGGTTCCTTATCTTGCGGTACATTTAGCCTGGCCACCTTGTCTGACAGTGAATCCAGGGACACCCATGGTGTACTGGCCTAACTTTAAGCAGGTGTGACACTAGAAGGTAATTAGCAGCGGCATCAGCCTGGACAGCGGCGGCGGCAACGAATCAGCAGTTGATTAATATCTTAATGAGTGGTTCCTTATCCTGCAATATCTCTAGCTTGGCCACCTTGTCTGACAGTGAATCCAGGGACATCCATGGTGTACTGGCCTAACTCTAAGCAGGTGTGACACTAGAAGCGGCATCAGCCTGGGCAGCGGCGGCGACAGCGAATCAGCAGCTAATTACTATCCTAATGAGTGGTTTCTTATCCTGCGGTTCCTCTAGCTTGGCCACCTTGTCTGACAGTGAATCCAGGGACACCCATGGTGTACTGGCCTAGCTCTAAGCAGGCGTGTCACTAGAAGGTAATTAGCAGCGGCATCAGCCTGGAAGGCAGCGAGTGAGTCAACTCTACATGTTATGTATACAGCAAGGACTGCTCTGGCAACGGTGTCTAGTGAATCCAGGGGTACTCAGTACACCGGCTCAGCTTAGAACGAACACCGTTGGTTATCTTGGAAATACCGGTGGAATAGCGTTTGACACTTTCTCTGTCCTCTTACGGCTCTTGGCAACTTTTGACTTGCGGCGAGGCACTTATGATACCTTTCACCTTCTTGATGAGCAGTGGCTTCGCGAATCCAGGGGTGCTCAGCACACTGGCTTAGCTTGAGCTCTGCGTAGTGACTTTTACTCCTGGTTATCTTGGTTAGTAACGGGCTTTTATGACAACTGGTGTGCTCTTGGTGAGCAGTGGCTTCGCGAATCCAGGGGTGCTCAGCACACTGGCTTAGCTTGAGCTCTGCGTAGTGACTTTTACTCCTGGTTATCTTGGTTAGCAACGAGCTCTTATGACAACTGCTGTGCTCTTGATGAGCAGTGGCTTCGCGAATCCAGGGGTGCTCAGCACACTGGCTTAGCCTCAGACCCTTTTGTACGGATATTCTGCATTCACCGCTGATTTGGAGTATCAAGGCATACTTATTGCGTTCTTGCAGCTGAACTGTGACGAGCGACCACTGCAGCCAGAGTGTGCTCAGCACGCTAGTTTGACTTGGCTTATTGTGGCTGGGTGTCTGAGCCTGGTTGGTGGTGGAGAGCTTGGGCATTCGCTTCGCATCCCCACAAGGGACGGTGCTGGGGACTCTTTGTCACTTTGACCTTGGTCCATCAACGCCTGTCACGCTGGTCACACGCGTCTCACCCTCCTTCTTGTTCAGAACGGTGTGAATCCAGGGGCACTCTGTGCACTGGCCTAAACCAGCCTGAATTCAGCCTACATTCTACTTGTGAACGAGCTTCACGCTGGGAGAAGGCACACCTCTTTTGCCTCACTTGTCGTGTATGGGCGTAGCACTTGACCACGGAGGGTGAGACAGAGTTGAGCGCCGCCGCTGTCCAGTCCGCAGAACGGGATGCACGGCGATTGGCTCGGGAGAGGAGCACTCAGAGGCGAATCAGCAGCTATATGAGCACAGAGGGATCGGCCCCAGAAACCAGTCCCCCAACACCAGTATCAGCAGCAGCAGCAGCAGCAGCAGCAGCAGCAAGCGCAGCGCTCAGAGGCGTATCAGCATCAGTGCCCCCAGCCAACAACCTTCTGTTCGCACTCGATAGCTTAGAGGATATGGATCGTCCTGACAGAGACAGTGGTGGCCTTGACAAGATTGACTCAAAGCTCTGTTACACTGGTGGCAAGAATGAGGATATAGCAGCGTTCATCAGGCGTTTTGTGGAGTTGGTGGGAAGAGTACAGCGAGCCCATGAGTCGAAGATACGTAGGCAGATGAGGTCAGCAGCTTTCCAGGGTCTCAGCGCAGAAGCGAAGCAGGCTCTCAAGAATTCTTGACCAGACTACAGATCAGTATGGGATCTCCAGGCGAAGGTCTGCTCCTCCTCGGTGAAAGGCTGAATCTGCAAAGTTCTTGGGCACCTTCTCCACGTGTCTGGTTGTAGAAACACCGGAACCACGTCATTCGCCATCGGCCTTCGACGACCCGCCCGTCGGTTGCGACGATTCCGTTGCCCAACGTTCCTGCATTCGCAAGTACACACGGGTGGATTCAATTTTCCGTACGTTGTCATACGGTGACCGTACGCAGTCCGTACGCCGTCCACATGGCGTTCGCACAATTTACAGACATGCACATAAGTTGGTACCTGTTGAATGAGTCGAGTCTGTCGTCGAACTTTTTGCACAGAGTGTCGTACTCGGGGAACTCGGTACGAAGGTAGACTTGAATATTTTCACTGTCATCTGTTGCGATTGACGCCGCGCAAGTGAATTAGTTGTCTCACAAGAAGACTGAAGAGAAAAAAACGGACAATAGTGAAAACCCATCCGTACGTACGGACAGGTATTCCACACGTGTGGACGGCGTCGTCCGCACGGTGGGCTCTTCGTCCACGCGCTTGGACAGGTGGTATTGACCAAACGGACAATAGTAAAGTACCGTCCGTGCGTATGGATCGCTGGCCACACGTTTGAACGACTTCGTGCACACGTACTTACAAAGCATCCACACGCATGGAAAGACTAACATGCATGGTACACATGCTACTTAGGGATGTGCTCACCAGCGGTTGGTCGCACAGTGCTTGATTTCGTTGTAAAGATGTTCTGCTTTGCAGGAGGTCGATAATGGGGAGCTCGACCACTTCGATGCATCATTCGCTTGATGCCAGAAACCGTGGAAACCGTTCGCCGCAACTCCAGTCCTTTCATCATGCTGGCGACGGGTTGTGAGCGGGTCTTGATGGACAGCTTCAACAACCCGAAATAGTCTTCGAAGACATACATCCAGATTTCCCGTGCAGGGCCGTTGTCCTTCAGCTGGTCGACAATGTGCACGAGAAGATGCGACATAATCACCAACGCCTCAGGGGAGTTGTTCCGCTCCATCTCATCTCTCAACTTCATGACTCGGCTCTGCAGCTTGTTCATTTCCTGAAAGGCAAAATGAGAGGCAACCTTAATCTCGAACCGGGACATGACAGGTGTGAATACTGGAGGAACACCCGGATGGACAACGACTTTATACGTCGCCCGTGCGGCGTCCGTACGGTGTTCGAGAAGATCCACACGGAAGCACACGGGTGGATTAGGCTTAACGTACCTCTGGATGAATTGAGGGGGCGGTTAATTCTCGAACCACCACCGAAAATTCACCGACGAACCTCGCGTATTGTGGTCGGAGAACTTGCCCGTCAGCATTTTGCCAGGATGCAATAACGCCCAGTATCCCAGAAGTGAAGGATACCACCAGCTCCGCGGCCTTCATCTTCCGCACCTTTTTCGGGTCCTTGTACTTTTCCTGCAGAAGTTTCTTAGCTAGAGGTCCCATATTTGTCGCGAGCTTCAGACCTCGTACCCACTTGATTGCACCGGTCTTTGCGATCGGTGACAGTCCCCACGGCGATAGTTTGTCTGCAAAGAAATTATATTGTTAGGCATACAGTGGATGGTCCATACGTCGTCCGTACGGTAACATGCGCCGTCCGTCCGGCAGCAACACGGTGTCCACCCGTATGGAACAGCAGAAACTTGCAAACGACCTACAAGCTTACCTGCCAGTCGCTTCGCAGCAGATCTTCGATCGTTTACATTTCTGGGTGGGGGTGCGATAACCCACGATCGATGGACCTTCATCTTCCGCGCATAGTTGCGTGTGTTCGGTCCCCAACCATCACCAAAAATCACGCAGTGGACGCCGTGAATCAGGTTGTACAAGATGTGCATCAGGTCGAGAAGATAGTCCCGTACAACGTCAAAATCAGGAATGATTGACATCGGGCATGGTTCCTTAACCCCGCTCTGCTTCATGAATTCCTCGACGATTTGTTTAGGCACTCGTCCCTCTCTGATCATCTTGGCGTGGAGCTGTTGGGTTTCACGGACTTCGCTGTTGGTGCGAAGAGGGATTGGTTCACCTGCTCAATGCCGGCGGAAAAAAACAACACGACACGCTTAGACGGCGAATCACGCGTACGGAACACATCGGAATCCGGCGTCCGCGCGTGCGGACGCCGGTATCCACAAGCCCGGACAAGGTGTTCTTTATGCCTATTACCCACAGCTTAAGGTGGCTTAAGCCACCTTAACTTGAAGGGCTCAGTGGGGCTTCCTCGGCGGTGCTTTCAAAATTTTGAGACCCATGTCGTCAAGATCTTGAGCTGCTCTTTCTGCAGTGTCTTATCAAAAGTTTGATCTGAGTTCATCTTGACCCTCAAAATCTCGGTTGAAGAAGGGTGGGTATTTCCCAATTTTCCTTAAGATGGCTTAAGCCACCTTAAGCCAATTAGCTCACGGGGGCTTCCTCGAAGGCACTTTTCAAAATTTGGAGACCTACGTTGTCAATATCTCGAGCTGCTCTTTCTGCAGTGTGCTGCCAAAGGTTTGATCCGAGGTCATCTTGACCCTCAAAATCTCGGTTGAAGTAGCATGGGTATGCAAAAACCGGGGAAATCGCTCAAATTTTACTAAATGTTGCACCCTCTTGGATACTTCCCAAAATTGCTCACCGGGAACTTGGGCTCGCCTAATAGTGCACATAGTGTCTAAAAGAAGACAATGTCGCCGTCATTTTGAGCTAAAAAAATCTAGCTTCCGGTACCGATAGCTCCCGTAATACTTGAAATGTTGAAAACGTTAAGGTGGCTTAAGCCACCCTAAGGGTAATAGCCAATATAGATAAACTCGTATAAGAAATAAACCCTACTAAGCTAGATATACCCGGAACGGTCATCACGGAGTCGGAACGGTCTCGAGTCTAGCTACCTGTGACACTCGGTGTGTCACAGCACAGGCTTACGGATCAGTCACGGTCCAGTGTTGGCTACCTAGGAATCTGTCATAGGGGCCTGCACCGGGACTCCCGGTCAGGGCTGCCTATACAGATTTCAGCACCTTGTGTGCACTCCCTGCATTTTCCGCCTCCATCCGTCGCACCCTCCTTGCACCGACTCATTTTATTCGGTGGTGCTAGGCTGCTTTCAGCTTTGGCCTCGCTTGGGAGTGGGATGACCGCTTCTTGTATTGGCAGCGTTTGCCCTTACACATCGAGAACGCCGCCGCCAACAAATTGGAGCCTGCTTGTTCGTTAATTTTAGCCTGCCCCTGGCCTTCCAAGACGAGGACGCTGACTGGCCGGCTCTCCGCTCTTCGCCCGTTTGGGTGCCGCACGTTGCAGGAGCTGACGATGTGATTGGCACTCAGCCCCAAACCCTAGATTGAGACCCTGAATTGACACATCGCGAGTTAGCTAGTGACTAGGAAACATTACATTTCTCTTAGCCGCCTGCCCGGGAGTACCGGCTGGCCCTGCAATGCACCTCCCACCTTCGGGGTGAGGTGGTGTCATGGGAACACTGCGACTTTCACCCCCCATAAGGGGGGAGGTCTGTGGTGCCCTGTGTCACCCCTCGCCTGCTCGGATGTCACTTGCAGTGCCTGCCGTTTGCTCCGCTCGTGTGCCACGGTCTGTCCGCCAGCTTAAACCCGATTATCTCCCAGTTTACGATCTGACTTTAGACAACCCGAGAACCCTATCTCACTGTGCTTTGACATTCACTTGACAGTATATATATTGCAATATATCTACTTTCCTATAAGGGTGCCAGGGAAGATATCTTCCTGGGATTGGCCGGCCCGGGGCCGTGTCACGGAGGCCCGGGCCGAAGGCGGGCCGAAGGAAAAGTTGCGGATGGGCCGAGTCGCATTTAGGGGAAAATCGATAAATTTCCAAAATTTTATCGATTTTTGACAAATTGTCATACTTAAAAATAAAATTTTGCGCCTGCGGCGGGCAATTTTGGGTTCGGGCCGAGACGGGCCGAAATGTGGCCGAAGTGAATTCCCGATGCGGGCCGAGTCACCTCCGCGGAAGATATCTACCCTGATCATCACATGGACCCCACATGGACCGATAGGTACCACATGGGTCCAATGGTCAGACATTCCTACGGGTCCATGCGACGCATGGACCTCGTATGGACCCGTAGGGAGGATTCACATGGACCCAGCATGGACCCCGCCCGTTTGGGCGCTGGCACGATTGGCCCATATGATTACTAAGCAGGTCCATGTGGTGTTTAAGCAGGCCCAAGCGGTAATTTAGCAGGTCCGTGCGAGTATTAAGCGGGTCCAAATGACTATTATATAGGTCCATAGGGTTATTTAACGGGTCCATGTGGATATTCGGCGGGTCCACGCGATTATTAAGCGGTTCCGTATGATGGTCTTGCGGGTCCATGCTGTTATTAAGCGGGTCTATTTGATTATTAAGCGGGTCCGTGTGCTTACCTATCGGGTCCATGCGGTTATTAAGCGGGTCCATACGATTATAATGTAGGTCCACATGGTTATTCGTAAGGCTGCGGGGTAATTTTTTTGGTAAATTACCGGTGCGGTAATTACCGGTAAATTACCTGGTATTACCGACCCCCGTTTCTGAATTACCCTCCATACTTAAGATTTTACCGGTAAATTACCAATTACCGCATTGGTAATTTACCAATTACCAGGGATTACCTGGTAAATTACCAGTTCCCATTGTGTCAATTATCCCAATTTCAAGCTATCGAACGTAGGCATGCGGTCAGTTTTAAGTGCAATCTGATTTTTCGAAGAAACCGCGGCTATTTTAACAGCTGCATGTATATATATATGTGATAGTAGCTACATAAACAATAACATCTGCATATGTGATTGTGTTGCATATATGAGCATATAGCGTGCCAGAATATGCTCACGCCGGCAACAGAGGTCCCTGGTGGAGCCTTTACACATGTTGAGGCGCCCTACATACCGCTGTCCTATGAAATATAGTGTCAATATCGGAATGGGCATAGTCAAAATTGGTTTCCGATCATGCTACCTCGCAGGGACCCGATCCATAAACCGCACCATGAAGAACTCGGATTTGGGATACTGTCTGTACTTCTGGAAAAAAGCAATAGTATGGTGTGTGCACCTTCATCATCGCAATAGCAATATTATGTGCCGACACAATTCTAATGGCCGATACAAACCCACACGAACTTTAAAAATGAATTCGGAGCCCTGATGCGAAAGTTGGGTCATTTTGTGCAGGCGGTAAAATGTTGGTAATACCACTGAAAGTATTACCGGTAAATTACCCGGTATTACCACACCCCATTTTCAAATTACCGGTAATTTCGCAGCCTTAGTTATTCGGCGGGTCCATGTGATTATTATGTGGGTCCATATGATTATTCAGCGGGTCCATGTGGATATTCGGTGAGTCCATGCGTTCAGTATGTGGGTCCATATGATTATTCGGCGGGTCCATGCGGTTATTTTGTGGGGTCCATGTGGTTATTACGCGGGTCCGTGCGATTATTTGGTGGGTCCATATGGTTATCCAGCGGGTCCATGCGGTTTATAAGGGGGGTCCATACGATTATTATGTAGGTCCATATGGTATTTTGGCGGGCCCATGTGATTATTATGTGGGTCCATTCGAATATTCGGCGGGTCCATGCGGTTATTAAGTGGGGTCCATGTGATCATTAAGCGGGTCCGTGTGCATATCTCGCGGGTCCATGCGATTATTCCGCAGGTCCATGCGGTTATTAAGCGGGTCCATACGATTATAATGTAGGTCCATATGGCTATTCGGCGGGTCCATGTGATTATTATGTGGGTCCATACGATTATTCGGCGGGTCCATGCGGGTCTTAAGTTGGGTCCATGTGATTATTACGCGGGTCCGTGCGATTATTTTGTGGGTCCAGGAGCAGGTATACATGCAGGACTAATGTGGGACCAATGTGGAAACAATATATACACGTATACATATATATTTATACATACTGTACAAAGTAAGCAGGAGCAATTTTTGCTACTGTAAAATGTCAAGCAGTAGCTTCACTACCGCCGGCTTCACTACCACCACCGCTACCACTAGCTTCCCCTTCCTGTGCCCCCTCCTCGTCTTGCGCATCTTCGTCGGCCTCCTCCTCCCCTCCTTTCCCATCCGAGCCCCCATCAACATTCTCATCACCATCCCCGCCATCCCCGGACACGTCCCCCTCCATGTCCTCCACCACCTCCTCGGCCTCCTCGGCCTCCTCGGCCTCCTCCGTTACAGCTGCCTTGCCCTTTTTCCTCTTCTTTTTCTCGGCTTCGTCGCCCCCATCCGCTTTCCTCTTGGCCTTGACGAGCATCTCCTTTGCCACCTTTTTGCGGGACTCCTTGGCGGCGTGGCTGGCTGTACTTCGTTCGGAAGCTTCCTTGGCGCTCTGCACCTTCATACCAGCAAATGCCTTATAGGCATTTTTGCTGAGCTTGACGTTACTGACTGGCATCCTGCATAGGTTACGTAGACACACCACACCTCAACACAGACAGTACACAGAGTATACTGGGGCGGGGTTGGGGCGACACGTGGGACCATACAGGACATACGGGGGCGGGGTGCGGGCAGAACACCGGACCGTGCGGGACCCAGGTTTACAGAGGTGGGGGCAAAACGTGCGAACTGAAGGGTTACTTACCACACCAGGATGCCTGCCTCCATTATCGACTTGCCGTCGTGCTGGAGTTCTGTTTTGTTTATTTTTTTTTCTGAGTTGGAGGGGAGAGCGAGCAACTTCGTGATGGATTGCTCGTGCATCGCAAGGATGCGGTCGTGATGGTCCCCGGCCTCGTCGTTCTCGTCGTGGGGGGAAGGTTTTACTCCGAACTTGAGCAAAACCTCCACGACGTCCTTGGGGATTTTGCCCCCCTTGGCAATATTCACACTGCTCCCCCCGGGGACCCCCTCCACCACCCCGTAACACAACTCGAACCGATCGTTGTCATAGTCGAGGAGTGAGGAGGCGAACTCCTCGGGGAAGGGGGTAACGGATTTGGAGCGGATGCGGTGCACGGCGACGAATGACCCGAGCACTAGTGTGGAGTCATCCGCCTGCGACCCAGCCCCAAACCAATAGCAGTCAGCGACATCGTACCCACACTCACACACTGCAGTTCAGCTGGAGCGGCCCTACCACACTGTGGGTCGGCGGTCCAGCGTGGGTTCGGTACGAGGGCTAAACGTGGCCCCTGTACCGTCCCTCTTAAAACAAAGGGGTCCAGGGTAAAAAAACATAACAGGTATGTTTGCTTACCAGTGGCCACACGATCGAACTCTTTTTCTCCTTGCCCTGCTTCTCGGGCGCGACTGGGGCAGGGATCTTCTCCCCTTGATCCCTGTCCAGCCCGACGGCGGGCTTCCCCAAGTTGGCGGGCTGCACGTCGGCGGGCTTGACGTACTGCACCCCCTCCAGTGCCCAAAAGGCTTCGAAGAGGGGGCCCTCCGTGGGCTGCCCGGCGTCGAAGTAATTCAGCACCGTCTCGGTGGTCTTCTTGCCGGGCAGCTCGCCGGTGCCGTCCGATGCGACCCGGACGCCGCGGGCCGGGCCGTCAAAACGCTGGAAAAAACCCGTGGGGCATTCTTTTGTGGTCTTTAGCTTCCACCTCCCCAAGGTGGTGGACTGACATTTCATATATGTCAGTCGGTTTTTTATGTATTCCCGCACGCATTCGTACGAGAAGCCTGGCGTCGCCGTTTTGATCGCCTCAATGGCTTCCTCCAGGCTCTCTTCGTCCAGCGTGGAGATGGTGCATCCAGGGGCCCACACTCCACTTTTTAAATTATTTCCGCAAACTAAATTTGTCGACCGCTGCAATGACTTCACGAGATGCTGGGGGGCTTCCTTTGTCGTGTGGAAGACCCCCCCCGCATCGCCAGGCGTGCTGCCTGTAGCACCCGCTTCCACCTTGACGGCCGGGTGCTGCGCAGGCACAGCAGCAGCACCAGCAAGCCCTGCTGCCAGCTGCTGACGGAGGCCCTGCATTTCTTGCTGCTGGGCTGCAAACTGGCGCATGACCTCCGCCAGCTGGGTGTTTTCAGACTGAGGGAGGGTCGTCTGCCGGGAAGACGTCGCGCAAAGAATGGGTGAATGGGTGAATGGGCGAATGGGGAAATGGGTATTTCACCCAGTGAAAATACAAAACGGTCCTCGAATTATTTTCATGTGAAAATTCAACAACGCGTCCCTCTTCCGGAATATCGCCGCACCCCCCCTCCCTGACAAGTGAAATTCCACAACGGGCCCCGAAAATACTGAAAATACACTTTGGTCTACTTTTCGTAAAAAATGCAACGTCACCTCCCCGATAAAGTGAAAATGCAAATCAGTTGAAAAACAACAACTGAAAATACAATGACGCGTCCTTCTTCCGGAATATCACCGCACCCCCCGCCCCAACAAGTGAAATTACACAACGGGCCCCGGAAATACTGAAAATACACTTTGGTCTCCTTTTGGTAAAAAATGCACCGAGACGTATCGTCCCTGCTCAAGTCCAAATCCAATTCAGGTGACAAACAACAAGTGAAAATACAATGACGCGTCCTTCTTCCGGAATATCCCCGCACCCCCCTCCCCGACAAGTGAACTTACACAACGGGCCCCAAAAACACTGAAAATACACTTTGGTATCCTTTTCTGAAAAATTGCACCGAGACGTATCGTCCCCGCTAAAGTCAAAATGCAATTCAGGTGAAAAACTACAAGTGATAATACTACGACGCGTCTCTCTTCAAAAATGTTGGTGTTTTTTAATACTGCAACCGTGCATGTTTACAAACCTGCATAAATATAAGTGAAAATACAAGTTCCCATTTTGCCTGGCAAAAGAATACAACTAGGACTCTATTCGACATCGATGACAACACAACCACAGCCCAGAAATAACGGACACGAATCAACCATCAAAAGATTATATAACAGGGACCTCCCCCGTCATCGATGACAGTGCAACCGTTTTTGTTATAGGAATAACACGGCGACCAAGATTACTTCCCCCGTCATCGATGACAGGAAATACCAAAGAAGTTATACTTCAGATTCACTTCTATTTATTTGTCAGAAAACACTTTTAGCCGAAGTTACTTTCCCCGTCATCGATGACAGCACATACCTAAAAAAGTTAAACTTCAGGTTCCCTTCTATTTATTTGTGAAAGTACAATTTTCTCTTCACCTAACTGAACAAATAACAGGTCGAGTCTAACACTTATCCCTCAAGTGACATGCCCGCCAGACTTGAAGATATCATCAACATCGTCTGACAAAAGGTCTCTTGTTGGATCTCCATGCCAAAGAACGCACGTCTGGCGTGTAAGGCTCCAATTCCTGTGCTCCCTGTATACACAAACTTCGACTACACTCAGGATATTTGACAACCGTCATCGATGACAACCGTCATCGATGACAAAGTTTCCAGCAGGCGCACATGCCGAACAATAAGAATGACTGAACTTTGGAAAACACAATACGTCTAGCCGACATTGCAAACGGGAACTTGTTCCACATGCAAACTCCTTTCATCACAATACAAGCCGGCACGCAACTCGATTAGGAAAGCAGAACATACCGGTTCCCATGAACGGATCCATCACGAGCTGCCCTGGCAAGTACGTGTACCGCTGCACAAGCATATTCATCATATTTGGGTCTTTCTGTCCGTAAACCAAAGCCTTTCCAGACCTCTCACACTTTTCTTGCTTAAACGCTTGGCAGCCAGTCAGTGAGCAGTTATGTTTCACCGTGGTTGATGACAACGTCTGCTTGAAAGCCTTGTTCATACGTGTGAACTCATCGTCAAGCAGGTCCTCAGCTACCATGAAATCCTCCCGCACCTTCTCGTCATCGTCGCCCGGCTTCACATCTTCTCCACGCTCCTCCCGAACGCTTTCCTTCACCGCGTCTAACAAGTTGCGCAGCAACGTTGCCTTCTCCTCGTTCGACGGGCAAGTAATGATGTTCCCGGTAAACGAAGTCGACAGAACGTCGTACTTGTACTTACGGGTGAGAATGTATTTGTGCCGATCTGAAACTTGAGGTGTAAAGAAAGCTTTCCAATCACACACGACTTTAGACGGCGTTCTTGCCAGGCATGTGTACCAGATTCCAGAGGAGCACGGAGTATTGCTCCTAACCTCAGCAAGCCTCAGCTTGGAATATGTAATGCAACCTGCGGATAGTGACAACAACTTCGTCATCGATGACGAAAAATACTGAACAAAATATTTCAAACACGAAATAACTAAGTAAATATGAGTCTCATATTGTCATCGATGACGATATTTTCAGATATGCTATACTACCGAAATAATACAGAAGACATCATACCGGGAAGGTTCACAAAACCACTGAGATTGCAGTTCTTCGATTCTTCTTCTATTTCTTGAAGCACTTCAAGTGTGCCCATCACCGTGAACACGGTGTCTCCGTCCGGCCCGCCTAGGTCCACAGCTTTCTCGTACTTGTCCATGCTACCATTGTTATCGGCCACTGCACCAAAGATTGCCTTCGTTGCCACCTTCCAGTCGATGTCAGTTGGGTACCCGGCTTTTTCACTGCTTCCCCAAGGAACGTCCGTGATGACCGCGGCCACACCAACCCCCTCAAAGAACACAGACAGCAGCTGCTTCGTTGCTTTCACCGCGTCACAACACGCCAATGTCACCGCGGGTACTCCTGCGTACGTGAGAATCTCACTCTGAAAAACCCAGCACTTGGTCTTCTCAGCACCGATGGCGACCACGGTCGCTTTGTAGTAGATAAGGTTTAAGGCCTTGGACATCTTTTCTTGACAAGATACATAGATGTCACTACGACTGTAGCCAATAGGCTTTCCCTCCAACGGGTTAGCAACCAGGAACTCCAGGAACTCAATCTCCTTCACCCCAGGCTTTCGGGCGTCCCACGTAGAACCATCTCGCTTGGTCAGCTTCTTTTCCGTCTTGAAGTTGAGGTTTTTGTCATCACCACTCAGTGCTTCGTAACATTTCACTGGGTCCCACGGGCTACCGTAAAAGAAACCCGGCTGGTTTGGAACCTCGGGTGATTGTTTGGGGGCCTGAAACAAAAATATTCTGTTTAAGAAAGTCTTCATCAATGTTAACAAAAGCAACTGCTAAAACTTTACATTACATGTTCAACAACTCACCGGTGTTGCTTGCCGTGATTCTGAAACTTCTGGAATGGGCGCCAGTATAGGTGGCAACTCAGGTAGTACGGTTCCTTTCTCTGGCGTCCCCCCCATCTCTAGCTCCCGCTGGACTGATTCCAACTCCGCCGCAAGAGATAACCTCCGCTCCTTCTTCTTCTTACGCTCCGTGGTCAGTACGTCGATCTCGTCCTTTTTCCTCTTCAACTCTGCCCTTACTGCAACTCCGGTCTCGTCGTCTAAGTTCATCTCTCTGACGTTGTCGATCACGTATTTCTGCATTACCTTATTTAACTTCTTCACGTTCTTCTTTGCTTTTTCGTGCTCATCAGCTGCATGCTTTGCATCTGCGATGAGAATAAAGTTTTCTGCGAGAAGAACAAAGTTTGATCAAAGTTTGTTCAGTCTTGATTAGTAAATGTAAGTCATGTGTGCACGTGAAAAAACTTAAAAAAGCATCGTAACGTACTGCCTAAACTTCGTCATCGATGACGAAAAACTTCGTCATCGATGACGGAAAACAAACAAGTTTCTTGTGACCAGGTGTTTTTCTGAAAGCTCCACGTACCAGCAATGGTCTCTGGCTTATGCAAGGTGCTCAAGTCAAAGTTTACGTGTGCCGGCTGCGAAGTGTCCTCGTTGGCAGGTTGTTGCCCCCCTTCAGCGTCGTTGTCGCCTTCCAACCAGGCTTTCAATTGTGCGTCTGAGTTAGCTGCTGAGGGCTCCTCATGTTGAGACTCAGCCACGTTCTCTCCAGAGACTGCATCTTTTGCATGCTTTTCAACCTCCTTCGCAGGTTTAACATGAACTTTGACGGCCTCCAAGTCCATGTCCTCCACTTCGTCGTCCTTGTAGAAAACAGCGGTTTTGAACTTCCCCTCCACGAAAGCAAGTGCCTTTTTTATTTCGTCCTCTTTCAGTCGGCAAGCGACTGGGCTGGAAGGCAATGGGCTTTTGTCAACCGGAAATAAAAAGCTGTCTTGGCTGCGAGACACACCTTTTTCGTTAGCTATAAATAATAACAGCTTGCAATGAGCACTCAAGCACATTGATCAAAGAAAGCACACTGTTAAAAGGAAAAGAAGAAGGTAAAATAACCTTACCATCCTTTAAGGACTCCAGCCATGAACTCGTCTGCTTTTTCTTGGTTGAAAGTAACACCAGTTTCTTTCACGAGCTCTTCAAGTCTTGCCGTTATCTTTTCCCTCATTCTAAGGGTTGTGCAGAAGTCAGTAAAGCCTCTTGCTGACTTAATGACCGGCGTGTGATCCTGCATGCTTTGTGTCTGCAGCCAGTGTCCTTTTTCAGAATCTTCTCCGTGCTTGAAGTAGGTCACGTTCTTGCACACAGCCTGAAAGGCTTTCACCTGACAAGTTACCACAACATGCCATGCTTTAAGTTCTACCTGTTCTGCATGCCGAAACCGGGAATACATGAACGCAGTTGTCATCGATGTCAACAATACTTGAAACGGAAACAAATATAAGGTAAGGAATATTTTTCTTGCGCCAGTTATACCTTGTTTTCCAGCGACAAATCCCCAAGCTCCTTGTTTGAATACAAACTAGCAAACCCGAAAGGACTGTGACTTCCAAGCTCCTCGCAGTTCTTCTCAACCAAATCAAGCAGTCGCTGGTCCTCACTTAAAAGTTTGTGAACGGAGATGAGCTTCTTGAAAAAGGTTTGGTTGTAGTCTTCGTCGAGCGTGCCGTAACGAGCAACCATTGCAGGTCCAGAGAGCTTCGATTCCTTTGGCCAGGCTTTCAAAAGCCGATCAAAATACATGAACTTAGAAAAAAAAATTATAAGCCTTCACCCCCTTCTCGTTCGTCACGAAACGCGAGCCCGCAAGGAAGTTGATCTCCAGTGGCGTGATGTCCTCAGAAAACACCTGGCAAGGGCACTCAGGCTCAGAAAAATATTGTCATCGATGACAAAAATATTTCTAAACGTGTCTAAGTGGCGTAATGTTCTCAGAAAAAACCTGGCGCATTCATTCAGGCTCAGAAAAATATTGTCATCGATGACAAAAATATTTCTAAACGTGTCTCAGTGGCGTAATATTCGCAGAAAAAACCAGGCACATTCATTCAGGCTCAGAAAAATATTGTCATCGATGACAAAAGTATTTCTAAACGTATATACGTCCAGTGAAGAAACACTACAGGTACCCAGGCCGTCATCGATGACAAAGAATACTAAGTTTTCAAAAATATTTCGACTAATTATCCACGCAGAGACTTGCTTCGTCATCGATGACGTTTGAGAAAAGGTTTAAGGCACGAGCCAAAAGCGAACTTAATGACAAAATACAGGAAGCTTGTCATCGATGCCAATAAAAAAAAAAAAAACAACCTCAGAGGGACACTCAGGACAACTTTTTTAACCCGAAATGTTATCAAATAAAAGATTGGAAAAGATTAAAGCTTACCTGCACCCTGGCCTTCAGCCAGCACTTGTCGCCGGGTTCGACTTTCTTGCCTGCAACGACGCCACCTTCTTTATACGCCTTTCGGAAACCTTCGTTTCTTCCGTGTCCGTCAATTGCCTTGTACTTGTGCCTATAATTAAAGCTAATGGGTCAGGAAAGTAAAAAGAACACACGACGTAAAAGAAAGAAATAGCTCACCTCTTACTGTCCGGCGTCTTGTACCACATCATGTCGCACATGGGGTCGAATCCCACGAGCTCGATGCGCTTCATGGCCTCCACGGCACAATGCTTGTGACCTCTTGGATTGTCATCAAAAGAGCACTCACTCAAGTTCAGTTCCAAAGTTTCAATATATCTTGCCTTGTGTATCTCCCCAATGTTAAGAGACTCAACGACCTCCCCTGAATCTTGTTCAGAACTGGTGGGTGCAGACTTTCCCCGCGCGGTTCTTGGCTTGCTGACTACGTTCCATTCTATTGGCACTTTAGTGTTTCTTTTTCCGGCCGAGTATGCCATTTTATTATTACTGAATGTGCAGCGTTGACTGTGGAGTGAGGTGGGGTGGCAGTGACAAAAATTTTGAACTGACTAAGGGGCCGCCACTCTCCGCTTCTTATTGTCTAAATTCGTCAACCACTCGTGATTTCCAGCCGCGCGCTTCGAATCCTTGGGGGGTTAAGGTGGGCAGGCTGAGGAGTGGTTGGGGTTAGGGGGGGGCTGAATAAACAATTAATTATTAATTTCATATATAATATTATTATATTGGCAATTTCTATTTTCAAGTTTCTGGCGCGGACTACTTAACAACAACTTATTTTTCGAACTGCACAATTCTTAACAAACAAATATAGAACTCCAAGAAGGTTGCAACTACGAGATGACAATATAATTTGCTTGATAGCAGGTAAATACTTGACAAATTATTGTTTTGTCGATAACATGTCATCGATGACACTACGCCCTCTCCCTCTTTCTCAGCTCTGACTGAATCTTTACATGTTACCTTTTTCGTCATCGATGACATTCGAGTGCGTGTGAAATATTACAGCTATTTGAACTATTCTTTTTGCACAATGGGCAACTTTGTGGATTTCTTCTTCGAAACCCCTCAAGGTGTTCTTCTTTGTCGGCCTATTCCATGGCGTGCACGTGGGAAGCGATGCCAAGTTTTGCACAAGGACATTTGTGACGCCTTCGGACTTAACCCCGACGATGGATTGGCTGTTGCAAAACTGGCTAG
Source organism: Cymbomonas tetramitiformis (assembly GCA_001247695.2). Taxonomy (NCBI): domain Eukaryota; kingdom Viridiplantae; phylum Chlorophyta; class Pyramimonadophyceae; order Pyramimonadales; family Pyramimonadaceae; genus Cymbomonas; species Cymbomonas tetramitiformis. Next base: position 11,044 of record LGRX02001190.1, on the reverse strand, counting down.
TAGGAAATATGTCTGTGACAAGGAGGTGTACCGCGTGGACCCGGAATGGGGCTACTCAGTTATAGGTTGTTTGATTGATACCGAAGACGAGCCCGAAGATGCTTCACCGAAAACTCCTGCCGCAACCTCCGCGGCTTCAGAGTCTGAGGACGAACCTGAGATCACTGGCGAAGCTGCTTCCACTTTTGTCAACTTATGCGACTCGGAACCTGCAGATACCTTTGAACCTGAGCTTGATACTCCTGTTGCGAATTTGTCAAAGCAGGACTTTCAGTTTGCAAACGCGTTCCCCAAAGATACAATCTTCACCACCCAAGTGCCTTCTAACGTCGACGGGAATATGACCTTCGGTTTCCACGTCAAACAACCGCCATCCAAGGACAGACGTGGGGTTTCTTTGGTTAAACTCCCATTCTTTCAAACACCGCGTACTTGGTCACATGCGAATAAATCGACCGACAAGGCAATAACTGATAACTGGAAGCAGCTGGGTGCCAAGGTCAACATTCGAAGTGTGAAATGCCTTGGAGAGGCGGTATGCAAGAATAAGACTTGTCCGTTCCTTCAAATACATGGCAAAAACTTCATTGAAAAGGTATGAAACCGTTTTTTTACTTTATATAATTATAGTACTTTCTAATATCGTCATCGATGACAGTTGTTTCGCAAGTTTATTTTTTCAGAAAAGATGCTTTATAATGTTTTGACTGTTTTGGCATCGATGACGAATATTGTTACTTGCTTGCAAAACATTTTCATTGAATAAATATAGCCTGTAATTCAATAGGTGGCGCAAGTCGGGAAACAAGTACAAGTGGCACCGATATGTGCAAAGTGCAAACAAACTACATCCATGGAACCTTGTGCCGCTACCGCCACGCTTTACCGTGGTGAACTTAAGCCCGGATCAGGCTATTTGTTGATGTTTAAACACTACGGGAAGCACTCTTGCACAAACCTTGTCAAAAAAACCAAGCCAGCAGAGCTTGGGGAAACCGAAACTGAGGCAGTCTTGAAGGCAATCCCCGAGATGGGCGCAGCTCGATTGGAAAACCTGAAGATGGCTGCAACCGCCAATGTGATGAACAAACTGCTGAGTGGACACGAGTCAACCACCCTACAAGACGTATTGAACGTGTCAGAGGCGGTGCAAGATGTTCGGGCTTTGGAGTACGTTATTCGAGGAAGCAAGAGCTCGACGTATGTCCCCTCAAAGGACCCCGATGTCGAGATACGACAGTTGCGTCAGCGCTTGCAAGAACTTGGACTCCGCGCGTTGTTGTTCGAAAGGTACGCATTCAAAACATATCAATATTGATGTTGTACCATGTTTGTTATTTGAAACTAACAAATGTAATTATCACAGGCCGCCTTTGCAGTACTTCATCTGTCCCTTGGACATTCCGTGGTCGCCGGCCAAGGTGATGCTATTAATGGACAGAGTCCTCGGGAAGCCACCTTTCAAAGGTCAGCTGGCTTATTCTGATGGCATGCACAAAACAATGAGGGACAAGGTGGTGGAGAAGATATGTTGCGTGATTCCAACACTCGGCTTGATAAAACTAGTAGTCAACCCCTTACCCGCCGGGGAACGCGGCATGGACGAGAGGGCGATGTGGGCTGCGGTCGATTACGCCGTCGCTATCTACGCTCAGGAACACCCAGAAGAGTTTGCGGCATACCTGGATGCAAAGAACTGGCCAGAGTCCAAAGGTCAAATACATTTTCGACCAGGGGGTTTTGTTCGTGACGCAGCAGGTAATTATGATAAAGTACTCGGTGTATTTTTGTGTTGTCATTTTATTGTCATCGATGACGATATCAAAACTATTTTCTATTTTACAGCAACACTTAATTAAAACTAGGCTGCACATCGTCATCGATGACAAAGAAAAGTTTAAGTTTCAGATATTAATGTCAGTTTAGTGCACTTGCAGGAGGCCCCTGGAATGGTTTACGCATGAACTACAACTTTTTGATTGCGGACATTGAAAGCCGCAAAGGTTTTCGTGTGCGTGACGCACAGGGAAACTCCTTGGAGATCGACTGCGACCTTCACGTTGGAAAAGACGTCAGTCTTCATTGCAAGAAGATTGACAACGAGTTCGACGCAAAAACCTTCGACAAGCTCTGGCACGATTGGTGGAAGGAGCTGGCACCGGGACAGCTTTTAGATGCTCGAGCTCGTTTGATGGACTTCATTGAAGATCAGCCCCGTAAGGACGTGCAGAGCAGTCTGAATGGATTGTTCAAGTTTTACTCCCGTGAGGGAGAAAGACTCCTGCATATCTTTCGTGACCCAACAGCAAACCTTGCAGAAGCTCTGGGAAACCAGGATAATAGGAACCTCGGAAAACATCTCACTGTGTCTGAGTCCGTGCGCATGGAGCTTTGCAGCTTTGTCGACCAGAGCAGCCACCTGAAACACATGGGGGAATGCGGGTACGTGCGACGTGAGTCCCGAGTCCAAGAACTTTATCAAGAGCGCAGGGCAAACCTAGCAGCCGAGAAAAGGGCAAGGACGACGGCTGATGACATCATGGAAGAAGTCCGTGAGATATACGTTCGCTCCCCACCAGCGGTTCAAGAGGGAAGGAACCACCGTGCAGACAAAACCCGCGTTTTCCCTCGTCAACCAGCTGCCCAGCAAACGACGAACACACCGGTATAAACAACTTACACTAATCCTAATTAGACACGTCTTTTGTCGACATTTTAATCGGATACATGTTGACATTACATCTGCACCTTGTAAACTTTTAATACTTCAACTTATTGTCATCGATGACAATATTTCGTTGTTTTAAAGATAAAAATGTCAAACTATTTTCTTCAGCATAATCGTCATCGATGACGAAAGCTTGACGTGTTACATGCAGGAACCCACGCCGAAGATTGTGAAGTGTAAAAGTACAATTAAGAATGGGACGGAAGTCTTTACCTTCAAGGTCGATCCTGACCCGAGTGATGACTCGCTGGATGGTTATTGGAAAACCGCCACAAAAATTGATTCCGACCTCTTATTCGACTTTCTATCGGCTGTGCAAACACACTCGCCTGACAAAGACGGCTTGCGTTACTCCGTGCTGACCCTGAACACGGTGAAATACATCTCGAAAGCCAGCAAGAAGCTTGTCGGCACACTCACCAAGTTATTCAAGGAGCCCGCAAAGCTTTCGGTTCTGAGTGTTCCCGCGCCCACTCCAGTTCTCGGGGTGAACGACGAAAACTTCGGAGTTCACGCACGCACCTTGAAGGTTGGGGGCTATAGGATGGCCGAGAGTGTTGTGACTTTTAGTCACTCAAGGGGCAAGCAAGTTTCTTGTAACTGTAAGTTTTTCCAAGACATTATGTCCACTCGTACACGGGAATATGGTGTTCATTGGTGCAATCACATCTGCTACGTTTTAATGAAGGCAGGCTTTCTCCCCGGACATGCGTACTACTACCAAAGTGGTTTTACCGACAACGAGGTGGAACTGATTTTGACTGCATTAGAGGATGTGACGGTGGCAAAGCGTAAGGAAAAGCTCCAAGAAGGAGAGTACGCACTCCAGAACGGGAGTTCCCAGAACGCGACATGTGCGGCTTCATACTCAAGGAGTGGCTGTGTGACAGCGAAAGACACAAACTCCCTTCAGCCGATACTTCCTCCTCGCCGTCCCCGTGTTGTTGTCATGGGAAAAAAGAAACTTAACTACACTTCAACATGGGTAACGCAAAAGTTACAGTTTTGCCCTGTGAAGAAGTGTGTATATTGCCTTTTACCTCCTTGGTTCAAGGTTCAAAGGCCACCGAGCGATCGAAATATAGTAGCACAAGACAACGTGGACGTAACTCAAGAGATTCGCTTGAAGAGTGGAGGTTTGAGCTTTGTTTAAAAAAAAACCTGGACTTAAATCTGTAATAATGTTGACTTCGGAGAATAATACGCGGGAGGATTTTACATAAATATATATACTTTCTGTTCAATACAGCCTGAGAATATCGTCATCGATGACGACATGTTGTTGACACATGGACATGCATGGTTTGTTGTCATCGATGACGGGGGGTGTCCTAGTATGATTTTAACTTGTGCAAGAAATGAATTTGCTCCTTGAATAATAGTTAGTGTGACAAAATAAATTTCAGCAACCTGGAACTTTTCCCGCCGCCAGTGCTCGTCGCCGATACTCGACGCCGCGCGCGCGCGGTTTGAATGCTGTCAGCTTTTGTTCATAAATAGAATACTGTTAGCTTTTTCTCATAAATAGAAAAGGCGAACTCGGTTTGGGTCTTTGCGAAATAACCTTTGTGGCAATTACGCTGAGAAATGACTGACGATCAGCCAGAGGTAGTTGAGGTGTACCCGGAGGTAATTAATGTGCTTTGGAGACGTGCGCGTTTACAAGCGGAAGCGGACTATATTGAGTTTTACCAAACCAGAATACAGTTTAACACCTGGAACTGGTATCAAGTGTGGCCGCTGTACATCCACGGCCGCACAACAACCGAAAGAACAGGTGTGAGGCACTTGGTATACTGGTACGAGATCGGCTGGTACGACGACGAAATGGAGGGATATCCACGGTGGCAGTTGCAACTGTGGAATGACACTCGCGGCTACGGTATTTTGACGTACGAAGCGTTAATGGAGCTGAGCAGTGACTTGCTGCGGGAGGATGACGGAAGGTGTCCGTTTTGTTGGCGCAGCTTCAGAATATGCAGCTTAGTTAGAATGTTTGATTTGGACGCTTGTACCATTGACTAGATTAGAACGCGTCTGGAAATAAGTTACGCAGCAAGAGCTTCGTAACCCTAAATAGCAACACCTTTATATTATTTTGTGACAGTCGCAATATGTATTCCTGGTGTTTATCTGCGGTATTTGTTTGTTGACAGACCTATTTTACAAATAGTGAGAAAAACGTCACCGATGGTAATCTTGTTGTTGTAACTTGATGTTTTCATGCAACCTAAAAATATCGTCATCGAAGACAATAATTTTATGTTTCAAAAATATTCAGCACGGACTTCTTATAATCAGTTCAATATCGCGTTCTCATTAGCTGTCATGATGTTTTCATGCAACCTAAAAATATCGTCATCGATGACAAACTTATTCTACTGTATAAATAAAGTATAAAATATTTTTTGTGTTTAGCACCTAAAAATATCGTCATCGATGACAATAATTTCATGTTTCAAAAATATTCAGCACGGACTACATATTATCAGTTCAATATCACTTTCTCATTAGCTGTCAATGGTGACAAGGGTTGTCATTGTTAGATTTTCTGTGAGACATAATTATTCTGGGAAAAGAAACTTCCTTTTATTTTCACTTGGTATTTTTCACCTGATTTGCATTTTGACTTTTTCGGGGAGGTGTCGGTGCATTTTTTCACAAAAGGAGACCAAAGTGTGTTTTCAGTATTTCCGGGGCCCGTTGTGGAATTTCACTTGTCAGGGAGGGGGGTGCGGTGATATTCCGGACGAAGGACGCGTCCTTGTATTTTCACTTGTTGTTTTTCACCTGAATTGCATTTTCACTTTATCGGGGAGGTGACGGTGCATTTTTTAACAAAAGGAGACCAAAGTGTATTTTCAGTATTTCCGGGGCCCGTTGTGGAATTTCACTTGTCGGGGAGGGGGGCGCGGTGATATTCCGGACGAAGGACGCGTCCTTGTATTTTCACTTGTTGTTTTTCACCTGAATTGCATTTTCACTTTATCGGGGAGGTGACGGTGCATTTTTTTACAAAAGGAGACCAAAGTGTATTTTCAGTATTTGCGGGGCCCGTTGTGGAATTTCACTTGTCGGGGAGGGGGGTGCGGGGATATTCCGGAAGAGGGACGCGTCGTTGTATTTTCACTTGAAAATATTTCGAGGACCGTTTTGTATTTTCACTTGGTGAATTACCCATTTCCCCATTTCCCCATTCACCCATTCACCCTTTAAATGCGATATGCCGGGAAGACAGTTTCTTCTCGTCTTTGCTGCGTGTCTTGCGTGAAGGTCCCATCGATGTCTGTGCTGCGTGGACGGACGGAGGTTGTGCGTGAGGCTGTGAGGACTGAGGTTGTGAGGCGGTAGTGCGAGGAACGAAGGTCTTCAAAGAATTCAAAGTTCTTTGACTTTCTGCGCCGCCAGGCGAGGCATTGTACCAAGGTGGACAGCATTGGTTCCATCGAGGTCCAACGTCGGTCCACGCGATCGAGTCAACTCGCGCGGGATCTTTTTGAAATTCGAAATTGCGGGGGGGGATTATCCATAATGCCCTGATTTTTTGACAACTTTCATCAGAACGCGCTTTTCTCCACAACATTTCGTACATGGCGAAGTGGTCGTAATAACGGTAACTTTCCTGAGTCAAGGTGGTCGGTCGTGGGTTCGATCCCCCCTTACGCCGTTTTGAGTTTAAGCAACTCATGGGGACCGTTGGATTAGGATAGGGGAGTGCATCGAGTCCGCCGATTGCACCGTTCGCTGGGAACAGGAAAGCATTCCCACAGAGCACCTGTTCTTCGAGTTTTTCCCTTTAGTTCGATTTGAAAAAATCGCACGCACAAAAATGCCGATATCTGGGCAATTTTCATATGGACACCACAATTACGCGTCGTCCATATGGTTCTTACATATGCATCAAGGTTTCGCCAAAAATCTGTTCAGACTGTCCATACGGTTGTCCATATGGATCCTTACGATGTCCATACGCTGTCCATATGCAAATCCACACGGATGAATGGAGCAATAATAATCCGTAGGGTCAAGCTACTGGAAGAGCGCCTTCACTCACCTTCTGCGGTCGGGGGACAAGCACTTCACGCTCGGGTGGCAGAGAGGCCAGAGCATATGGACAGCATATGGGCGCGCGCGCTCGACAGCGGTGTGCAGCAATCGGGGACGCGCGCTGGCATTCCTGCGCCCACTATATCCGGCTGGCCAACCATGTCTCAGACCGCACCTCTCTCCACTGGCCGTGGCGGGGCATCTTCTCGTGTCTCACCCTAGCGTGAAGCACCCTGGCCGAGCACTGGACTCACCTCACGGTGCCCCGATTCTCCTGCCGTTTCTACAAGCAGTGCTTTGACAGAGGCGTTCGAGAACCACACGCAGGAAGCCCGTGCGCGTTTTCATGGGGGTCTCCCGGATGCAGCGGGAAGGCGGCCCTTCTGAACGTACATCGCTGTGGCCGTGGGCTGCCAGCACAGGCAGTCCGCATCAGGCCAGGTGTCCTGTGGAGGTCGTTGACACTCGCAGGCAGTGCAGTGATTTGGCAATGCTTGGGCCATGTTTCCATACCCATTGTTGCCATTTGGGCAATGCTAGAGGCATTGCGCTGGCATCTGAGTCAGTGCCCTTTCAAGACTTGTTGGTGGTGGAGCTGTGTTACTTTTTGCTGGAGCACACTTCAGACGTGGTGGTCAATTGCTCGACGTTATCCTCGCCGTGAGTACTATGAGATCTGGGTGTTTTGGACTCTAGCAATCGTTTGGTACGCTGGGGTCCTCTTCGTGCACGCCACTGGTGTTTACGCCGGCTTGCGCTACGTTAATACAAGTGATTGGATGGTGGTGCCCCTCAGAGGGCTAATTACTTCCCTGGCGTGGTGGTCACGCAGTGCTGAGGCCATGTTCCTCGTAGTCATCGCCTGGCTTTGGATCTGCGCTTGTCTCCATGGTGACAACGTTGCGCATCAAGTCTCTCACGCCGCTGACCTCGCCGTGGACGCGCATGTCAGCCGATCTTCGCAGGGCTGGACTGTCCCGTCCTTGCGCTGCTCCCAAGTCCTCTTGCTGGGGCGCGTGTCCCTGCCCGCGTTGCCCGTCAGGCTTAACAAGCCTCGCTTCGCCGCGCGCTGGGCGCAGCTTCGGCGCAACCTTGTGCTGCACCGCGTCGCGCAGACCGCCTACTTGACTCTTGTCTTCGCGTTCGTGGTCTTTGCTGCCGCTGGCGGAGGTTCTCGCTTAACGCACGGGGGGTGGAGAATGATGGCGTGCTTGTTCGCTTCGAACTCGCCGGTGGCCGCAGTGCGGTTCAACATAATTTTGCGATTTTTTCTGCTCTTGTGCGGAATCTTGTGGATCGCCAGCAAGCTGGCAGTGGACATGCCCGTGCATGGTGCTGTGCCGTCCACACGGGTCGCTTGGGGTGCAGCGCCTTGCACTTCCTGGGAGTCCCAGCAGTCGTCGCGGCAGTGGGAGCCGGGCTGGGAGGCCAACATCGCAGAGCAGGATGAGGTCTTGCCCTACACCGTGTTGGACGAACTCCAGCCTTTGGGCAAGACGACTGTGACCAAGGACGAGGCTGCTTGGCTCGACACTGAACTCAATGCCACGTTTGGAGGCCATCCTGACTTCAAGGAGGAACATTGGGAAGAGATGCGTGCTGTCCTTCGCAGATGCAAGGGCACCTTCGCCAACACCCCTCACGGCTTGACAGGGTACAAGGGCAAGGCAGTGCACAACACGTTCTCAATCCCGTTCAAGGACGAGTCCAAGGCCGTTTACCAAAAGCCGAGGAAGTACAGCCCAGGCGAGCAGGAGATCATTGACATCCACAGCAAGGAGTTGCTGGACTATGGTTTCATCGAGCCTGCATCCAAGCACTGCAAACATGCGAGTAACGTCGTGGTGGCTGGCAAGAAGGATCACGAGACTGGTTTGTGGACCCAGACGCGCTTTTGCGTAGATCTCAGGGGTATTAATCGACACTCTCTCAAGGATAACACCCTGCCACATCGACCAGAGGAGCTCTATCAGAAGGTGGCGAAGGCAAGGTTCAAGACGACGCTGGATGCCACCAAGGCCTTCCACCAAATTCCCATGGCCACGGAAGAGGACAGGAATAAGACGGCGTTTTGGTGGAAGAACCAGCTGTACCAGTACACCTCGATGCCTTTCGGGGCAGCTGGAGCAACGTCTGCCTTTGTGAGGATCATGGACTATGAGCTGCGTCACCTGCAGCATTGCACGGTGGCGTATGTCGACGACGTGGTGGTTTACACTGACTCCACGCCTGAGCAGCATCTGAAGGACGTTGAGGAGGTACTACGCACGTTAGGAGACGCTGGCATAAGGCTTCATGCGGGCAAGAGTACCTTTGGGGCAGCCACTGTGGACTTTCTGGGCTATCGTATTGGGCACAATTCTATTGGTGCGCAGGATGGAGGCGAAGTGCAAGGCCATCCAGGACCTCCCGAAGCCCCAGGACAAGACTGGGCTTCGCTCCATTCTGGGCATGATGAATTACTACAAGGGTCTTGTGGGTGAGCCAGGAGGACCAAACTATTCTGAGATGGCACGCCCCCTCAACGACCTGCTCAAGAAAGAGATCACAGATATCAAGGGAGCTTGGGGGAAGGAGCAGGACCAAGCGCTGCAGGCCCTGAAGGACTCGCTTTGTGCTGGAAGATGTTTGAGGCCAATCGATTATGACAGGCCCCTCATATTATACACTGACTGGAGTACCTATGGCATCGGCGCAGTGCTGGGCAAGAAGGACGACGATGGAAACGAGTATATTTGTATGGCGATCAGCCGTTCTCTGAGCAAGACAGAGAGACAGTACGCCAGCTTCAAAGGTGAGATGCTCGCAGTAGTGTGGGCAGTGCGCACGCTGAGGCAGTACCTGCATGGCGGCCATTTCACGCTGGTGACAGATCACTCCCCACTCACTACTTTGATGGAAAAGTCTGACCTTCAGGGGCAGCATTTACGATGGGCGATCAGCCTGCAGGAGTTCGACTTCACGGTGCAGTATCGCCCGGGAGCTAAGAACAGTAATGCCGACGTGCCATCACGTTATCCATTATCGTCCACGACGGACGAGACTGGGGCAAGGCACGAGCGAGAAAAGGCATCTGCGCTTCACGCAGGCGTGGGGGAAGTTTATACGAAGAATTTCTGCGACAGCTTGTGCTTCGTGCTGGCTGGTGACCCTCCCGCAGGGGAAGAGGTGACGCCAGAGGTGCAGGTCGCCAACTATTGCAAGATGGCGGCCAGAGAGCAATTGGGCACGAGCCCAGTGCATCGCCTATTCGATTTGCACCATCAAGATGAGTTGGAGTGTAATCACGCGACCCTGTTCGACACGGACCAACCAGAGCTGGTGGTCGACTCTGGGAGGCTGGCGAGAGCAGCTTGGAAGGCGCTGAGCTTGGTGCGACCCACGCGAGGTACGCATGGCGAAGGCAGTCCTGCTGTATACAGCAACGAGTACTTTGAAGGTGAACGCATCCTGAAGCCTGAGAAGGTGGATTCATAGTAGGGTGTTGGACAAGCGGTTCTTCTCACAAGCTCGTGAAGAAGGTGTGGTATGTTATGAGCCGTGTGGAGGCCTCTATGCTGGCCTGGAGATGTTGCTCCGCAATGGAATGAAGGTAAAGCGGTACTTGTATCAAGACATATCGACGAGCAGTCGTCAGGCAGTGGCCAGAGCCAGGTGCACAGCATTGTTGAGGCGTTATCCCGACCTTATTTCGCCCGATGCGGTGGAGTTTGGGGCTCTACCTCATGATCTACACGACACCACGAGCGCCGATTTCATTCGAGCAGGAGCTCTTCGAGGGCAGCAGTGGGTCATGGTGTGTGGATTTCCCTGCCAGGATCTCTCTCCAGCTGGTACGCTCACCGGCTTGGATGGCAGACATAGCAAATTATTTTATGAAGTGGTTCGGCTTTTGTCCACGCTACAGCAGCTACAGAGGCAACGACCTCCAGGTTACATCCTGGAGAACGTTTCTCCGCTGGCACACAGGCCGGGAACCAAGATCCAGGACGAGGTGTTCCCTTACATCGCCAGCGTGATTGGCCGACCAGTGTCCTTTGACGCAGCACGGGCAGGTTCTTATGCCCACCGATTGAGGGCATATTGGAGTAACCTGTTCCAAAGCTACCAATTTCGCTCTGTGATGGGCAAGGTGGCGAGACCAGAAGGACGGGTCGTATCATCGATCCTGTGCAAGGGCTGGCAGCCCAGGCCCGTGGTAAGGACAGACCGCGCACCTCACTATGTGGTGAACGTGGTGGGGGAACCATTGAAGGCCCTTCCCACCAT
>LGRX02001189.1:0-82986 GCA_001247695.2 Cymbomonas tetramitiformis | reverse complement strand
GCAGGCCTCCAGACCGCGAGATCATGCAGTGCACACGGTGCAGGCCATCCCCGTCTCCTTCCATGCCCTCCGTGACATGAAGTAAGCGGGCGCGGCCAAGGAGACGGGGATGGCCTGCACCGTGTGCACTGCATGATCTCGCGGTCTGGAGGCCTGCCGCCATCCTTCCAGCCCACCCTTTGGGCGTGAGTATAAATCTCAGTGTACGCATGGAGAAGTGCTGCGAGGAGATGTGCACCACTCCCACCGACGCGCGCCAGGAGATCCTCGTCGATGTCGCTCACTTCCGTGAAGGTGATCCTGCCACGACATTCCATTTTAACACGTGGCGCTGCAAGCAAGGTTGACAGCAAGTGGATGGTGATTCGGTAAGATCTCAGTGTGGAGGAGGTCGCCGAAGTCTTGGGCATTTCACCAGCTTCACACAATATCACAAATATCGGTTGAAGCACGTATGCAAGACGCGTGTCAGCCACTTTTCAGCGGCAGTGCAGATACTCAAATCATCCATTGCCCCCACTGTGCACGTTGCGTATGCCCTCAAGCTCCAGAAGCCTCTGATGACGGTCATATTATCGATGCGTCCTTCGCTTGTCGCGTCCCTCAAACGACACAGCCCAAGGTGAGTCCATGTGGTTGTGACAACCGGCCGCTCTTGCGCTGTGCGAGTGTCTTAGACAGACTTTACCACAAGTAGCAATGCCAAAGATGAAGAACGTCACTGGAAAGTGAACTGCGCGACGCTCGGCAACAAATGGAGGAGGCTGGCAATGCCGCACATCCGATGCCCAACAATCATGCCGGGAGGAGAAGGGACTGCAAACATTCCATATATCTAATTTGGAGAGCAGCAAGCTAAGTGACTGGTGGGACTTGCCGCTGGATGAATTATACGGTGAATCAAATCAACCGCGTCCGTCCACTCAAGGCCGTCTCTTTGCTTGACCTCCGCCTGCTCCGAACTCCCATGAATACACGCGCCAGCAACGCCGTCGTTCCCTCGTACGCCTCACGTTGCAGAGCCAGTCTACGGAATGCCTGGAAAGCTAAGCATGGACAACGAAGAGAACACAGCGATTAAAACAATTTTATACTAGCAATATTACATCCAGCGCGATGACCATGGCGTATTGTGTGTCATAACTAGTTTGCCCTTCTTAGCTCACCTGCTCCTTCACTTTCCAAGCGTTTTGCTCAGAGCCGTCTGCTGGGATGGGGTGATTTTTGCATTGACTGCTCGCCGCGAGCTGGAATCTAGGGGAGGCGTCCTTGTGGAGGCTACTGGTGGGATGACAGTCATTAGTGCCCCGGAGTCGTTCGGGTCACCGACCAGGCCGAGAAGGGTCCAGTACGCCGACGGTGGCGTCGAGCGCCTCAATTTGGACGGGAAGATCTACCGTGCCATGGACGGGAAGGCTGGGACCGAAGACAGCGGCGAGTGGGATGCCAGGTTCGGTCGTAGGTGGAGATTTGTGCTGCTCGGCAGCGACTCATCAGTACTTGCCGGCCGCCGGAGAATGGTCGTGAATGGCGGAGACGGACGAGGTCATTATTTGGCTCACAGCACAGGGACGTGACATGCGAACGAGCATTGGGGGGGTGATGGATTCTGTTTGCCGTCTCGGAGGATGGTCACTCTTTTCAACGGTGCAGGCCGATATTGATTCTCGGCTGAGCAAGACGAAGCGGCACGCCATTGCCTCCAGCGAGTCGCTCCTTGAGGGCCTGGCGCTGCCTGTCCGTCTGCTTATCTCAGCCCGGCTCAGAGGCGGTTCTTCGATTGCAACGGCGGAGTCAAATGACCGACCATTATAATCAAATTGTACTCACACAACCTTCGCTGCGGACAGCGACGCGATTAAATCAGCGTGCAACGAGATTTAGCGGTAAAACACAGAATCCGTGATCCCTGCTTTGGTTGAGGCACAATGGCACCTCCCGTATCGCGGCTTCACACTGTAGTACAACTGGCCATGAATCGGGATGGCCGCCCAGCTCTGCTCTTTGGCGTCAGCAAATAGGCATACTGCAACGACTTTAGCATTCCCCCCTTCACCTGACTTCACCCTGTAGTCAGGCGTGTCGGCGTGATGGCTGCTAGTGGGGAAACGCCCCGCAAATCAGAATTCCCATCTCTCCCGACACCGGCGACTTCCGGTCCGAAGTCAGAGTCACCCCCTCCCGCTGCTATGGCACAGCAGACGAATGCTCTAGACGATCCCGGAGGTGCCACGTCAGCAGCAACGGCAGCTTCAGCTTTATAGCAGCAGCAGCAGCAACGACATCGGCAACTGTGGATGGAAACGGTGACCGACCACTTCATACAGCCGAGCAGACGTGGCCCAAAGTCCTCCAGAGTGGACTGGAGGACTCCAGAGTGGACTGCTCCAGGAGTTGAGCAACATCGGATGCTGAAGGCTCATCAAAGGGTCCCGACGCTGAGCTGGAACGCAGGGGAGCAGCACACTACGTTCTGGCGGCTGAGATCTCCGCAGAGGCTGGCATCTTAGAGCAACGGGGCACCCCATACTTTGCAACTTGCTCTCTGACAAGACGCGCGGCGCCCTGCTCACGCAGTCAAACTCCTCAATGAAGTATGAGTGCGTGGCACTGGGCCGGCATTCTTGTACCTGTATGGCGCCTTCCAGTTTTGCAACGAGTCACTGGATGTGGTTCATGATTATGTCCTCAACCACACCCATCTCAAATGTGCAGCGCAGGATGATGCCATGGCAAACTCATCCCATTGTACAAAGAAACGCGATCATACGCCATTGCTGCGGCCTGTGTTCGGCTAATCAATTCCTTCCAGCCGATTACATAATTCGGAGTAGTATGCAAATCGGCTTCGCTTGCCCCAGAAGCGACAAGACGCGCCCTGCACCAGCTACGCACCTGCTCATATGCTTCGAGAACTCGGAAGCGGTGCCGGTCGATCAGCACGGCCACCTGGCAACAAACGCCTCCCAAGCCAGTCCGCCATTCTTCCCACGCATCTCTGTGTCACACAAGATGTGGTGTAAACACTGCAGACGCCGCACTGCTTGTCGGCAGCTTGAGGGCTTCGAGAAGCTCGTCGGACTTCTGCGATGCCTCGGACACCGCCACAGGCGTAGAAAGCGCAAGGACATGCGGGGAGCGTGTGGGGACTAGGGCGAGGTGAGCACACACGGGAGGGGAGGGTGTCGAGATGCAATAGGGAGATGAACCTGGCGCAGAACGTCCACCTCGAGCGCGCTCGCCCAGGCTGTGCGCTCGAGCTCTGCCGTGCGGAGCCTCTCCACAAGGGTTGCAAACCGCGCCAACGAGAACTGCTGGACCCGGTGGAAGGCCGCGGCCGCCTGCAGATCCAGGGCGCACGGGCGCGGCCCAGGTCCCTCACTAGGCACCACGGATGTACACCCATTGATCCGCCTACTAAGGTCTCTTCATCACCGAGGTCTTTGAAGGCTCCGATACGCTCCTCACATTTTCCTCACCACTGAGGGAGGTTGTCCTCTTTCCGTGGAGAGAGCACCATGTCCACAACGGACTCCGAAAAGAAAGAAAAAGACGGTCCGCTGTGGACATGGTGCTCTCTCCATGGCCGGCATGCTCCGAACAGTGATGTTCCGATCAAGACGTACTACCCGAAGCCTAAGTTTCGTTAAGCGCATGATGACTTTCCTAATCCTGCCGTGAAAGCTTGGTTGGGCTGTGCTGACAAACAATTGCACGAGTCGGTAACGAGCAAGGTTGAGAGCTTGTTGTGCCCACACTCAGCGTATGAATGGGATTATTTCCTTCGTCACGGCAGGCCTTTCTCTTCTGGTCACGGTTACGGTGGCCAACAGTACCGCACAAAAAATTACCCTGCCGCTTTTCACGCTGACAATGATTTCCGGCTCTCCGTGGGCTCTCTATGGGATCCCTATGTTGCCGGGCGGCCGAGCCGGACTGAGGAGGGTGCTATGCAATACGTTTTTGCACCGGAACAAGAGTTTGCCATGCGCGTCTATCACGGTCATGCGCTATTCTTCAAATCCAAATACTCCCATGCTGCAGGCGCCCTTTCTTAGTTGACAGAGAATGCTTTGTGGGAAGGTCCATCACGCAGTTGTGCATCAGTGATTTGGTAGCGTGCTTGGTTCGTCTTCAGTTCCGTTATTGAAGGCGGCTGTTGGGTATGGATGGTTCGAGCGAGTTTACTTGCTGTGACATGTATTTTCTGGAAGATGCGCCGTGTTTTGTTGCTCCTGAGTGGCCCACTGTGTCCACCCACACGACGCATGCATATGCAGTTGTTTCTTTGGGCAACGATGCGGACCATTTTCATCAAGTGTTTCAATCTGTTTGTTTCATATGAGGCGTGGGAGCTTGGTCGAGGGGTGCGCAAAGCTCTTCACTTGGGTGCATCGAAAGCATAAGACATAAAGTATCCCACTATTGGGGAAATTCTCCGAGCAACAGCGCAATTTCCCACTATTGGGGAAATTCTCCGAGCAACAGCGCAATTTCCCCGAATGGCGCGCGCATCCTATGTGCCTTATCTAAGGGGTTTTCACTTGGTCCTCCCTTGAGTCGGGGGAACGAATTACAACTTGACCCTCTAGGGTCTCGCTCCAGCGAACTTTACCCAAGGATCTCGGAAGGCTCGGCTCCGGAGTTGCAACACACGGGCCGTAGTGCCGGAGCGAGTGAGACACATCAGGTGTCGTGAGTTTTCCGGTCACCTCGATGCGGCGCAGGGCTGACAGAAGTGAAGAATGGAGGGATTGAGGACCACTGTATGACCCAAACCTAATGTCCCAAATACAAGGGAAACGGACACACATCCTGGGATCTTATCTCTAATGCCGCGATTCGCCACACCTTGAAGTGTTGAAGATCGTCCTCTGTCGCCATTGGCACCAAGCGCTTGATAACCCTCAGCACACTGATCACAAAATTTCCCCACTCACTCACAACGAATGACACACGCCAAAGTGCATTGCCCGGATGGTTGTGCTGTGCCACCGCGCTGCGCAATGGTGGAGGGAAACCAAGGCTGCGTGGACACTGCCGTGGCGTCAAGGCTGCGCGGACACGGCCGTGGCGTCAAGGCTGCGTGGACACTGCCGTGGCGTCAAGGCTGCGCGGACACTGCCGTGGCGTCAAGGCTGCGTGGACACTGCCGTGGCGTCAAGGCTGCGTGGTTACTGCCGTGGCGTCAAGGCTGCGCGGACACTGCCGTGGCGTCAAGGCTGCGCGGACACTGCCGTGGCGTCAAGGCTGCGCCGACACTGCCGTGGCGTCAAGGCGGACACTGACGTGGCGTCAAGGCTGCGTGGACACTGTCCGTGGGCAACTGAGACGGGAGTGAGAGGAAGTGGGAGGCCCACACCGTGACGCGTCCAGAGCCTCGTCGGGGTTGTTTTGAATGAATTCGAAAGCCTCCAAGAATTCCTGGCGGCCCCTACGCAACACCGCCACCAGCTCCTCGAGCAGCCCCGTGGAGGCAGCGCCCACCACATCGCCCGCGCTGATGCGCCCATATAGTGCGGGCCATCGACCGTCCCCAATGTCGCTGAATACCTGCTCCCACCGCCAGGGTTATGCCTTATTCGACAGGGGATGCCACGTGTCACCGCTCGAGATAGATCCACCGCGAGGCCATTATGTGAGCACCTTGTGCTAAGCTGAGTGCGCGTTACCACATAATTGCACCTGCGATGCAGCGCTGCTGATCTCTTAGGAGCACTCGCTGCCGTAGATGCCGCGCCGGTTAGCTTTGAAGAAGAGTTGGCGGACGCATGTTGACAGCGGATCCTGATCCAATCTCAAGAGTGGGCACTGAATTATTCATACAAGAAGAAAAAGCGCCTCACTCCTTTCACAGTTTCACAGATTTTAAGAACAGCCACCGCACAATCCACATCTCAAGAACTCTGCCGCGTTGCTCCGATGCGAAGCATGGCCACCGCAATGTTCAGTTCTGTTTCGGTCGTGTGATCGTTTGGTTCAAAATGGATTGTGAAGAATGACCACCGCGCAGTGGAGACATCGCGCACAGCTGCTCATCTCACCTTGGAGGTCTCCCTGTCCACGAGGAAGCAGTGTCCATCGCGCATCGCCACCTCCAATGACCAAGTACTGTCTTTCTTGTACTCCGCGGGAGGGAGATCCGCCTGTCCACACGAGCACAAGCGCCTCGGAGCTCCGTAAGACCCCGTGAAACGCTGGCCTCGCACTACAGCGTGAGGGATGCTGAGGCGGATCACTAGGAGACATGTCAGATATGAGCATGACTCGGGAGACACGTTGGGCATGAGCACGTTGGGCATGAGCACGTTGGGCATGAGCACAGCTTGGCAACATGTGGCATATCATCTACCATATGATTTTGGCATGGAGATGCATCGGATATAGGCCGGGCTTGGAGACACGTTGAATATGGCTGGGTGCGACGTCACACGTTGGGCTCAGGCCAGCAAAGCTCTACAGCTGGCGCTTGCGGGAGCTCTCGCTGTGAGCATTCAGCACATTCCAGACGTGTGTACTGTGTACCCTCTGAAGACGCAAAGCAGTTCCGACAAGAGTAGCGACACTCCAAAGAGAAATACCGCCCTGGAAACGAACGGCACTCTGAAGGAAAGTAGTAAAGTGGGGGGCTACTCGGCAGAGCAGTGCCGCAGTCTGTAAAGCATTGACACCTGGGAGACAATGAGAAACTAGAGAAGTGAAGACCAGGAAAAGTGTGGCAGCAATAGGATTTATATCATAGCCGCTCGAACGGGGCAACACTGAGGCGAGCTTAAATTGTCCAGAGGGCTCCCAAGATGCGTGGCGGTCCGGTGAGAGAGACGTGGAACCCGGGATAGGCATGCCACCCTGAACGCGGAGCGTGACGTCGGGCCCAGATGGGCATGCTAAAACGCTGCGGCTCTAGGGGCCAGCAGGTCCGATCAGGAAAGCCAGACCTGCTCCGCGCGGTACAAGTCCAGAGCAGCGGTGGAGTCCAGGCGGAGGGCGTATAGCAAATCCCCGGGGGTAGTGTACCCATCCTTTGCAGCCACTCCTTTCAGCCTTGCGAGCAGGTGGCGCAATTCGTTCGGGGATAAGTCTGACACAATCTCGTTGACCAGCCACAGTGCCTGCCATGCAAACTGCCACCTGTTTCATATCTTCCAGGGACTGCACCCGGGGCTCGGGGAGATCCCCGGAGTCATGTCAAGAACCTGCCTGAGTGGCAGGGGAGAGCGTGGTGTGGACGTGCTCACCTCACGGGGTGACAGGTAGCCGTGACCGTACTCCTCAAAGCCTTCCGCGATGCGCTCAAAGTCCCGAGGGCGTTGCCTGGCGGGCAGCGTGGCGGGAGTCCTCGACCTCAGCCCGCAGCACACAAGCCACAGCATGCCGCTCGTGGACATGCTCATCACAGTGCAGGACTCACCGAAAACTCCCCCCTCCTTTGACGTTTGTGTGCCGAGATGCGAGTGCCCTTACGGCTGCTTGGACGTCTGACTGGCAACAATGCGATATTTCTAGGGAGCAGGTATGAGGGCATCTATGTGCATCCTCTGCGAAATTCCAACTTTGTGGCTGCCTTCAGAAAACGTTGGGGCTCGCTTGAGCTGCGATGCTCGTGCCTTTTGAAGAGAGAAGCTAAGTAGCAGTTCGACAATATGGTGTCACACGTGTAAGTGAAAGTCACATTTGTATGCACGTTGCAATATGCTCTATGTTATGTAAAGTATTTCTGGCTATATTTTGACGTGCTTCTTCGCTGGGTGGCGAGAAACACAACAAAACACGTTTAAATTCCTTTCCTTTCGGCCGTGACGTAAAGCCATATTCAGTATGGTCAGCGTAAATATCCACACTAGATCGCAGCCAGGCCTATATTTGAGTATGTTACGCTGTATCATGGCGCCCGGCAGGCAGAACATGCAGCAGAATGTCCAACTTCTCGGAGCAAGGGGCGGCACACAAGACTACTAATATTTCACAAATATGGCAGAGAATCGTGTTTCGAGGAATCGGAAGCAGCAGCACATGGCGTACACCTTAGATGCGCCGTCACACGCTTCAGTTCATCCTTCTGGCCGACCTCCCCTTGATTCTGCACCTCAAGCCGCGCCAGCTCCTGTGCGGGAAGTGGCCAACAGGCCGCTCATGCCACCCTCACAATAGCCCCGATACCTTACAGCTGCCTCACATCGGGTGGGGCAAGGCAGGGTAACAGAAAGCCTGAAAACGAACGAGGCACTGCGGCCACTTGTAACTCCACCACGTGAGCATTCCCGCTTACAACGCAGTTCAGCCCTCAGCCCTTATCGTGCGATTGATCCACTCCAACTCAAACCTCACAACGTCCTGGCCCTCGAAACAACCCCTACAGCTCATCGCGTGCGCACACGGACAGCAAATAGCTGTTTGCACCGGCGAAGGTTGTCAAATATGGAGGAAGCGCACCTCAAGGCCATCAATGAGCCCTTCACATGTGACATGGCCCTCCCCATCCGAGTCCAGCATTGCCTGCAGAGGAATATATGAAGAGGCTGGCATTAGGGTCACGACCCGTCCTGTCTGCCCTCTCACTTTTATCAACGCATGACCCAGCCGTCCTCTCCGTCCTGTCTATCTTATCCACTTCGTAATACGATGCGGCACAAGCAAGAAGGCCAGCTGCAGCGGTGAACAGAACTCGGAATGCTGAGAGGCAGTTCGACTTGGGGATGAAGACTGTAAAGGTAGCAGGCAGGAACGAAAATGAAGGCAGCTGCTTACGACCTGGCTGTTTTGCTGGCTGCAAGTCAAGAAAACCGAAGGGCATACCTGGAAGTATTTAACGTCTTCGTCCCGGGCCTCCGGAATCAGTCTTCTGGCGAGCCTTCCGAATTGCAAAGCATCCAAAGCTCCGATTCCATCCTCGTCGAACTCGTCGAAGAGGTGTTGGATTCTGATGCCACGTGTCTTGAGATAAGTGCGAAGGGCGTACATGAGGTCTGGAGGAGGGCGTAGAAGCCACTGCCACGAGGAGGCCGCATTCGTACTGCACGACGATAGGTCCTCGCTACCGCCATCTGGAAGCAACAGTATTCCCAGAGCGAAATGGCATACCGATATCTAATGGCTCGCAGGCAACCACGTTCATCAGTGTAGTGAGACTGTACGCTCAAGCGCTGGAAGCAGCAGCACGTGCTGCGACGGATGGCAAAGTTTGAACAAGCGTCGACGACCTCGACTGGTCGAAGTCGATACTGGAATTTTTATTGTATGCAATACACTATGGTGGTATGTGTGTACGATATGATGCCAAGTTACAGCTTCACGGGAAAAGAGCAACCTAAGGTTGAGGGTATGTAAACTCAAAGCTATCGTAGGTGTCTATGTCCTGTGACAGTTGCCATACACGTGGATTATGCATAATATATGAAGGCTGCTGTCAATGCCGCGCGGGTGACAACGTGGCGGGGCGAAGCTCAGGGTGTGTTGGGAAACCATACCGATCGCGTCAAGCCAGTCTGCCTGAGCTAAAACCTCAATGCCATAACTCGAATGGGATAGATTCTCATCGTGAACAGCAGAATTCCCTGAGGTCAGGGATAAAGGGTCTAGCGGAAGGTCCCAAGGATTAACTGCTTCGCGAGACGAAGCCATGCCGTTATAATGATTGTCGCCACGAACAATCCATGAGCACCCGGATGGACTGAAAAATATTTTAAAACTTGCAGTCGCGTGTGTTTGAATCTATAAACGCGGGTGAAAAAGGCTTCACTTGTTGCGTGGTAGGAGGAATAGCATGAAAGGTGGACGTCTTGGAAAGACTTCTGCGAACTTTGAAATTGATAAATGGTGAAGAGACAACACAATATCATCGAATATCAACGTGATAGAATATAAAACGTGCCATAGCAGTGCGTTGTCTTGGATTTTCAATACTAGTTTCCAGTAAGATGCTGTTACGTGCTAGATCCAACGCTGAGCTGGTCTTACCAACGCAAGAGCTGGTCTGGTTTTTTCTTTTTTGAAAACAAAACATTCGGTCGGGACTGTGGCTGTGGAGATGTGTGGAGTGTCATGTCATTGTCATGTCATGTCAATCGAATGTCATGTCATGTCAGTGTGACAACAGCAACAGCAACATCCAACATGCGATGACATGACATGACATGACATATAAACCAACAACAGGCGCGTAGGACCCGACCCTCCCTTCCTACAGTACTCTCTAGCCCTTGTTCCCAGAGCTTATGGACTTAGGGTTTGTAACGTCCTGGGGTCCATTTGATTTCTCCGAGCCTCTTCGATCGACTGTAACGTCGACCCTCGCGTGTCGCAGGCCGCGCAGCGGCCGCGCTCGGAGAAACTCTGGGAACAAGAAGTATGTCACGCCCCTTGCTAATTCGTAATTGACTAATAATGACACTATCTCTATCGTCTATGCATTGTCGTACAGTATCGGAGCAACTCGTTTGTCTCGAACTCGGAACTGCTAATCTGCCATGCCGATACCCATACCGATGCCGAATTGCCGACACATGCTGATCGATGCTGATAGCGAACTGATGCCGATGCCGATCGACGCCGATGCCGATGCCGATGCCGATGCCGATAACGTGCCATGCCATGCCATGCCATTCGATTATCCATTATGCCATGCTGCCAACCTGCCATCGAGCATCGTGCCATCGCATGCATGATGGATGATGCAAGCGAAGGATTCCCGACAATTTCAAAACCCACGTGCACTCGTCTTGCGTTGGTAGAGACGATGTGCTTACTCTATTGCTTGTGTTGCTCGGCTGAAAAAGGTAGAATCTTGGACACGTTATTGAAAGGGTTGCTCTGAAGATATTCTTGTAGGAATTATCTGAAGAGCGAGCTTCACTTATGGAAGGGGTCGATACCAGGGACGCGTATGGCTTCTTGGTAGACCCCTCTATCGAGCCTCGAGTTGACAATTCAAACTCGTCCCTTTCGCTGCAAGGGCGTCCAGTCCTGATTGGAATCAGTAGACGTAATCGTACAAATGATGTGCTTGTGCAACACATTTCGAGAACGCACTGTGAAAATCGCAATGCCTTTGCTCGTGCTCGGAAGAACCATCTACTTTGTCGATATTGATTCCAGCAATCTCTTTTTTTGTCCCAGAGATATTTGTGAAAGCTTTATTGGATAACGCAGGTCAGACACGAATATGTGAAGAAGTTCAGAGAGTACTCTCCTCTGTACCAAAGGTTCTTCCAGTTTCCACACAACTCCCGGCAACGCCTGCAATTGCGCTCTTTTATTTCAGCTTATATAAACGGACGCTGCATATGAGAGCACAGGCTTAGCGATTGCGGCTCATGGCTTCGTGTTGCTCGGCATCTATGGGACGAGGCACAGTTTGTCTCGTGGCGTCATTCCTGCAAAACTCTCCAACTGAGTACATCGTAAACACCTGAACGTTGTTTGCGCTGTGGCACGGAACTTTCCAATTTGGCGCCTGTCACCGCTGCTCAGACTTGAATAGCCAGCGTATATCGAATCCGTAGGTGATGCACTTGCGCCCACGCTGTTCTTGATGTCGTACCTTGGGAGGTCAGAATTCACACCAAGAAGGCTTCGAATACTCGCGTTAATCTTAGTTCGCTTGTGATGCACAAAGCTTCCGCTCTCGTTATGCATTTCTCCGTGCGGCAGGGATGAAATGGAGCGCGCCGAGCAGTGGGAACGCTTCCTGTTCCCAAACGGACATACACACGGAGGTACGCCCTTTGGCTCCAAACAAAGAACCGAGAGAGTGATTTCGCTTGAAACCCGCCACTATGTATATATCTAGTAATATCTACCATTCATGCAGTGCGCGTATTACCGTACACGGCTCCACGATCAGCACGCCACCCGCTGTACCCATGCTCGTTCCGAACTGCAGAAGAGCTTCCGAGCTCAGCTGGCATCGGTTGAAGCTGGCACAACGTCGTGCACCGATCATCCAAGCTGGGCGAGCAGTGCTTGGCGAACTGGCACATGGCCCTCAGGCGATCGTTCGCAAACGGATAAAGACCTCTGCGGCGCTACCTCTGAGGCGCCAGTCACATTCACGCGTCGAGCATTGCTCCGACAGGAGACCGCAACTCGAGTAAAGTTTCTTCTTACTTTGGGCAGTAGCTCTCAACGCGTTTGCTCTCAACTCTTCCGCAGGTGTTCGGAGTTGTACTGCAATGTACGTCCGTAACGCCGGTGGTAGTAGCAGACGCGCGGGCGACGGTCGCCGCAGGTGGTCTTCACAATCTGACGCCTCTGGAGCTGGAGAAGGCCCTGAAAGGCACTGCGGAGGAGAGCGAGCCCCCAGGCCCGCGCCGCGACGAGGAGATTCAAGCTCTCGTGCGTCAGGGTGTGCCCATGGCGGTCCGTGGAATTCTCTGGCAGGTGGGGATTATTTTCACCCCTGTTGCTGTGCGAGTGCACCTGTGTGTCCTGTCCGAATACGATGTCCTCACGCCCACCCTTTTCGCTTTCCAAGCCCAACAGTTGGCCAGTCGTTACGCTCCCTGTTTTTGCCTGACCAATAACAATCTCCTAGCACTCCAGTCACCGTCGGCAAGCTGCGCAAAGAGTCCGGCGCTCTGTGTATCTGTGGACTGCACGAGTCACCGCATGAACGTCGACCCCTTTCTCTCCCCCTCAGAGCCCGCCTTGTAGTCCCTGTCCTAGCCAGCCCGCTCCAAACTCAGCTTGGGCGGGAGGCATAGCCGTGAGTATTCACGCCTGCCAGCTGCCATAGTCTTCTCCAGTTTGTATTGAATCGGACCTCCGGCGGCGCGCTCTCCATTGTCCCATCGCATCGTACTGCCTCGAGAGGTGGTGCTCGAGGCTCGGCGATGAGAACTCCTTGTTTTCTGCCAAAGGCTCGGAGACAAGCGCTCCCCCTTTCTCCGGAGGGCCTCGAGGCTCGGAGAGAAGCGCTCCCCCTTTCTCCGGAGGGCCTCAAGGCTTGGAGACAAGCGCTCCCCCTTCTTCCGGAGGGCCTCAAGGCTGGGAGACAAGAAGCTCCCCTTCCCTCCCGCGGAGGGCCTCAGCTCCGGAGACAAGGCGCTCCCCCTTCCCTCCGGGAGGCCTCAAGGCTTGGAGACAAGCGCTCCCCCTTCTTCCGGAGCCCCTCAAGGCTCGGAGACAAGCTCCCCCTTCCTCCGGAGGGCCCCTCCAAGGCTCGGAGACAAGCGGCCTCCCAGCAGCTTCACCCGGAGGGCCTCGAGGCTCGGAGACAAGCGCTCCCAGCCTGAGCTTCCGGAGGGCCTCAAGGCTCGGAGACAAGCTCCCCCTTCCTCCGGAGGGCCTCAAGGCTCGGAGACAAGCGCTCCCCCTTTCTCCGGAGGGCCTCAAGGCTCGGAGACAAGCTCCCCCTTCCTCCGGAGGGCCTCAAGGCTCGGAGACAAGCGCTCCCCCTTCTTCCGGAGGGCCTCAAGGCTCGGAGACAAGCTCCCCCTTCCTCCGGAGGGCCTCAAGGCTCGGAGACAAGCGCTCCCCCTTCCTCCGGAGGGCCTCGAGGCTCGGAGACAAGCTCCCCACTAGCTCCGGGGAGGGGCCTCAAGGCTCGGGAGGAGCAAGCGCTCCACTCTCCGGAGGGCTTCAAGGCTCGGGGGACCAGCCTCCCCCCTTCCTCCCGGGAGAGCCTCAAGGCTCGGAGACAGCGCTCCCTGCTGCTCCGGGAGGGCCTCCGGGGCTCGAGGGCCAAAGCGCTCCCTTGCTGGGAGGGCCTCAAGGCTCGGAGACAAGCTCCCCCTTCCTCCGGAGGGCCTCAAGGCTCGGAGACAAGCGCTCCCCCTTTCTCCGGAGGGCCTCAAGGCTCGGAGACAAGCTCCCCCTTCCTCCGGAGGGCCTCAAGGCTCGGAGACAAGCGCTCCCCCTTCTTCCGGAGGGCCTCAAGGCTCATCACCTAGGCTGACCGTCACCCCTTTGGGCTCCGAGGCACCGCAAAGTGCGCTCGCCCTCAGAGAGCCGACAGGCTCCACAAGCAGTGCTCGGGTGTCAGCGATGCGCTGCTCACCTTCCCGTGCACTCGGGGGTGAGGGGGGCTAGCAGGTGTTCCTCAAGGTGCCTCTGAAGTGGGAGCAGGGCGCGTACGCCGCACTGGTGAAGCGCACCACCACCGCAATGGAGGGAAAGTGGGAGAACGAGAACACCTGCAAGAACGGCACCTATGAGAAGTCGGGCGGCCCTCCGCCGCGCAAGTACACCTCCCAAGTGCAGCGGGTCCGGGAAGCTTCCTTCCCCTCCCCCTCGCCACGGCCTGCTGCCTCTTCCCAACTTAAGCCGCGTTTCTTCCCGGGATAGAGGGACGTCCAGGTGGCACCTTCATGATGGGAGTGCCGCGATGAGGTCGCCATTAGCAGATGCCGTCATCAGGGCAGCCTCAGGAGAGAAGCAACGTGATGGGGCCTCTTGATGGGAGCGTCACGTTGCCTCGTGATTGTGGCCTGAAGATATGAATGCCATGCCGGGAGCATCGCGATCGGAGCGTCGTGATTGCCTTCACACAACGATGATGATGGTGCCACCCTTGCGCTGTATATTCGGCTTCCAGGCGGAGCCGTTGCCTGTGCACAGCCCCAGCAGCAGCGCCACAGCGAG
Organism: Cymbomonas tetramitiformis; assembly: GCA_001247695.2. Taxonomy (NCBI): domain Eukaryota; kingdom Viridiplantae; phylum Chlorophyta; class Pyramimonadophyceae; order Pyramimonadales; family Pyramimonadaceae; genus Cymbomonas; species Cymbomonas tetramitiformis. The sequence continues at coordinate 68,406 of LGRX02001189.1, read as the reverse complement.
TCCAGGGTGACGTGGCTGCGTGAGGCAACAGCGCCCCCCTTAGAGGAGCGGACAGGGCGCTGTGCCTCCCTCTGCAGACGGGGCTGCGCAGCCACACATGCGTCCCACGGCCGGGTTACACGGAGATGAACAAATTACCAATTGCACGGATGCATATTTACGGGATGGGATGCATGCATTGTGATGCATGACCGCTGCAGCTGCATACTTGAGTTAGCAGCATCGCTACCAGTTGTGTCTATTGCGCTGTATATTCGGCTTCCAGGCGGAGCCGTTGCCTGTGCACAGCCCCAGCAGCAGCGCCACAGCGAGTCCAGGGTGACGTGGCTGCGTGAGGCAACAGCGCCCCCCTTAGAGGAGCGGACAGGGCGCTGTGCCTCCCTCTGCAGACGGGGCTGCGCAGCCACACATGCGTCCCACGGCCGGGTTACATGGAGATGAACAAATTACCAATTGCACGGATGCATATTTACGGGATGGGATGCATGCATTGTGATGCATGACCGCTGCAGCTGCATACTTGAGTTAGCAGCATCGCTACCAGTTGTGTCTATTGCGCTGTATATTCGGCTTCCAGGCGGAGCCGTTGCCTGTGCACAGCCCCAGCAGCAGCGCCACAGCGAGTCCAGGGTGACGTGGCTGCGTGAGGCAACAGCGCCCCCCTTAGAGGAGCGGACAGGGCGCTGTGCCTCCCTCTGCAGACGGGGCTGCGCAGCCACACATGCGTCCCACGGCCGGGTTACACGGAGATGAACAAATTACCAATTGCACGGATGCATATTTACGGGATGGGATGCATGCATTGTGATGCATGACCGCTGCAGCTGCATACTTGAGTTAGCAGCATCGCTACCAGTTGTGTCTATTGCGCTGTATATTCGGCTTCCAGGCGGAGCCGTTGCCTGTGCACAGCCCCAGCAGCAGCGCCACAGCGAGTCCAGGGTGACGTGGCTGCGTGAGGCAACAGCGCCCCCCTTAGAGGAGCGGACAGGGCGCTGTGCCTCCCTCTGCAGACGGGGCTGCGCAGCCACACATGCGTCCCACGGCCGGGTTACACGGAGATGAACAAATTACCAATTGCACGGATGCATATTTACGGGATGGGATGCATGCATTGTGATGCATGACCGCTGCAGCTGCATACTTGAGTTAGCAGCATCGCTGCGAGCTGCGTAGTGCCCTGATGGAGCCTCCGCCCACCTGTCAAAGTCCGCCTGTGCTATGCCCACTCTTACGATCCACTCAACTAGGTGAGGGGCGGGCGAGGAACGTTGCAGCGAGCCTCCTTTGAGAGCTTCCCCTCGGATTTAGCGTGTCATCCTCGACCTTAGCCTTGCCTTTTTCTACCAGGCCTTGCGCATTGTACAAAGGGCCGTAGTTGTGCAAGCACGTCCAGCTTGATGCGGGCTGCTGGTGCATGCCCCCCTCGTTCAGCCTCCACATGGGGCCTGACCCTGCTTCCTGGCGTGCCGTCAGCCCTCCACCTCAGGCCCACGTGGTGCCACGTCGGCCTTGCTTCCCTGATATCGAGGTTTCTGCGGCTCAACCCTGCGAGGCGCGTGGCACTGCTGTGAGGATGGCAGGCGGCAGTGAACCAGATTGAGAAGGACCTCGCGCGGACATTCCCCGGCCACCCCGCGATGGAGGGTGGCGGGCGCGCGGCCCTCAGGTGGCACCACTGACCCCTCGCCCCTGTTGCTGCGAATCTCTGATTGACGGGCGCGCGTGTTCGATTGCGCCGCCCTCCCACGGCTCGGGTCTTGCGCTGCACTGTCAACAGTATCCGCTCGCCAGCGCGCATGCTCGAGGGTAATGGAGTGCTGGCTGCGCACCTTTAGATTCCTCCAGCGCGCATGCTCGAGGGTAATGGAGTGCTGGCTGCGCACCTTTAGATTCCTCCCAGTCAGATTTCCTCGGGACGTGCAGAGGCTACGTGTGTTTCACAATGTAGAGACACCCCGCACACAATTCGTCGGAGGCCTCGTACAGTGGCCTGAAAGCAGGCTCGTGGCTGCATATGCCCTCAGTGGCCGTGCCAAGCTGCAGAGAGAAGGGGCTGCAGATGCCCTCGGTGGCCGCGCCAAGCTGCAGAGAGAAGGGGCTGCAGATGCCCTCGGTGGCCGCGCCAAGCTGCAGAGAGATTGGGCTGCAGATGCCCTCGGTGGCCGCGCCAAGCTGCAGAGAGAAGGGGCTGCAGAGAGCAGTCACCTTGTCCAGGGGTGTGACCAGGGCCTGCAGGTGCACACGCGCGGCGCGCTTGGAAGGTGAGGCGGCGGGCTCGCGGCGGCGCTTTGGGGACGGCTTTGCAGGCGGCTGCTCACAGCATACGCGCGGTTCAACCCAGGCGTGGGGTACTGCCAGGGCATGAACTTTGTGGCAGGTGCGCCGCCGCGACTGTTCACCGCGCACGCTAGTTACAGGGGAGCTGCCCTTACCGCCAGCTGGAATCTACCCGACCCGTGGCCATTTTTGTGCACCCTCCCACGGGCCGCATGGGGAGTGCCTGTCGGAAGTGCCATCTAGGTCAAGGGGGAGAGAGCCGAGGGAGAGACTGGTGGGAAGGGAGGGTGAGTACGGGAGAGGGAGGGAGCAAAGGCGAGCTACCACACACAAGATATCTGGACACAGACATGTGACTCGGGCTGGCTATGATGCGGAATTACAACTGCGCACACCGACAGGCACGCGCACCTGGGACGTGCGGCGAGAGGGACGGGGTGGCGGCAAACGCTCAGCTGAGGCGCAAGATGGGAAGGGGGGGGGCTGCGCACGGTGGGCAGGGATGCTGCTGTTGCACATGCCCGAGGAGGCGGCATTCTGGTCGCTCTGTGCGCTCGTGGAGGATGTGTTCCCAGGGTACTACTCACAGGCCATGGTAGCAGCACAGGTGGACCAACTCGTGCTACAGCAGCTCGTGGACGAGAATCTCCCTCAGGTCAAGCCCTCACAGGGAGGCTTGAGCTGTCTGCCAAGGGGCTATTAGGGGACCCTGCAGGCCCTTCCAGGGATCTGGGGCTCCTGTGCCAGGGATATTCTGGGGTCATGGATGTGGAGGGGGGTTCTGCAAGAAGGGGAGCTTGAGGTACCTCATTCGGCCAGAGTTTGTACCAGCCGAGAAGCAGTCAGCTTAAAGCCGCGGGATTGGGCGTGTCGGAGATGCAGGTGGGGAAAAGAATGGAGTCGCTCTGCACCACCCTGATGTGCGTCGGGGCACCCTGGTTCCTGTGCCTCTTCGTGAATGCGTTGCCGGGGGAGTGCGTGCTGCGGGTGTGGGACGTGCTGCTGTTCGAGAGGTCCAAGGCCGTCCTTTTCCGAGTGTGTCCACCTTCCACACCGCATCCCGAGCTCTCCCTGAAATGCGCGCCTACCCACTGCCACTCACCTTCTTCCTGTCTCGGGGCGCTGCGGATGCGGCGGTAACTGCTCACATTTATGCACATACCTGATGCCATTTTGACGTCTCTACGCCCATTCATTAATACTGTGTTTTTAGGGCGCTGATGGCTGGCGTCGCCGCATCCGCCCGATGGCTGGCGTCGCCGCCGCATCCGCCCGATGGCCGGCGTCGCCGCATCCGCCCGATGGCTGGCGTCGCCGCCGCATCCGCCCGATGGCTGGCGTCGTCGCCGCATCCGCCCGATGGCTGGCGTCGCCGCCGCATCCGCCCGATGGCTGGCGTCGCCGCATCCGCCCGATGGCCGGCGTCGCCGCATCCGCCCGATGGCTGGCGTCGCCGCATCCGCCTGATGCCCGGCGCCCTGGTGCAGGTGGCGCTGGCACTTTGCGAGATCAACACGCACGCCCTGCTGTCCATCCACGACAGCGGCGAGATGATCCAGCTGCTCCAGGCTCTGGCCCCGAGCTCCTTCGACAGCAACCGCCTGATGGCCACCGCATGTGGCATGTTCCAGGTTTCACCCTCTCCCCTGCTTTTGTTAATCCCTGCCCCCCCCCGTCTCTATTTGCTTTCACCACACCCACAATCACTCTCCGCAAGCACGTGGAGGTCTACCCTTCTGACCTGCCCACATTCAGCCCCCGGCGACGACCATCAGGGGTGCGCAGGGGCAGTGGGCGTGGCTGAGAGCAGGCCGGGGAGGTTATGAACGGGGGGGGCGCAGGGAGTGACCGTGGAGAGGCTGCAGGAGTTGCACGAGGTGCGCTGCACTGACGTGGCGAGAGGCTGCTGCAGGCTCCAGATCCTTCCCCCCTTTTTGAGAGCCAGCTGTTGCGGCAGTGCCGGGTGTGGCGCTGGGGCGACTCCGGTGGATCCTGCACTGCATCCACGAGCGATTCGAGGCGCTGGGGGGGCATTGCGGAGGTCCTTGTGCTGAGGGGGAGCGGAGGACCGCGTGCCCCAACCGGGCGGGCAAGGGGAGAGAGGGGGCGCCTGTGGCAGGCCATAGACTCCCGGGTGTCCAAAGCCACCACACCGCGTCGCGTTTCTCTGGGCCCGGGCACGCTGATGGGGCAGGAGGAGGGGGGTGGCGGGTGCAGCTGCGGCGGCCAGAGGTGGTGCTTCGCATCGCGCAGGCTACAATGGAGTTCTCCGAGCCTGGAAGCTCAGAGTACAGCACCTCGGACCGCCCCGTGCGCGGCTCCCCCTACACCCCCACCGCAAGTCCATCTACTAGTCCAGGCCCTAGCCCGGGCCCGAGCCCTGCCCGCAGCCCCCAGCACCAGCGCCATCCGCGACCCGGCCGCCCCCCTCTGCACCCAGGCAAGTCCCCTCTGCTCTCCACAGTTTCCCGTCCCAGCGCTGCACGTCCCACTCTGACAGTAGATAAGATGAACTGTGAGTGCGGAAGCAGGGGCGCAGCTGCTGCTCCCTCCTGGGGCTTCATTAGGGAATGCAGGGAGCTCGGAAGCGGGGCGGGGGCAGGGGGACATCATGCTGCACAGAATGCTCCGTGGTCTGCCGAAGGGGGTGCAGATTGAACTCGGCGCACGATGGAGCCATTAATCTATGGGCACTGTCTTGTTGGCCAGCCAATGAGGAGGGGCTTGGGGGCTGAGGCAAGGCGAGGGGGCTGTGGTGGCGTCTGATGCCCAGGCCCGGGGGGGCTTGGGGGCCTGAGGCAAGGCGAGGGGGGCTGTGGTGGCGTCTGATGCCCAGGCCCGGGGGATCCAGAGGCCGTTCAGACCGTTGCCGCCGCAGCTGCAGCTGCCGTAGGAAGCCAGGCAGCATCACTAGAGGGCTCTTCACAAGGTAAGAGGGGCGATGGGGTTTGGAGAGATAGGGCTTGCGCGACAGAGGGCCCTTCACAGGGTAGAAGGGGCGAAAGAGTGGCAGAGGGAGGCAGCTAAACGGGTCAGAGGCCGAGACATGGAACCCGATAGGCAAGGCACCTGAGGATGCAGAGCATCCTGCCACAGCTTTTGAGGTTCTCGTTCTCGACATTCCACCGATCAGTCTCCACCTCAACGCGCCCTCCGCGCGCTGAGGTGGGCCATGCCGGGAGGCAAATAGGAGCATGCCGCGAGACCACAATGAAGGTGTTCTGTGCGGTGGGAGGGGATTGCGAGGCGGGTGATCTGACATCGAGCGCATGCTTGGATCTGCTGAAGGCGGTGGCTGGGCCTCCAGGCGGTGATGTCATCCCTCAGCGAGTAACACTGTATAACGGTTTCCGATGCGCATTTGTGCGTTTTAAACTTCCACCGAAGTTGCTGACTAGGCCGCTGCGCCACTCGCTGTGGGGGGGGGGGGGGGTGATCCAGACCAAAGGGCTGCGAGGGAAGGTCGCGACGCAGATGTGGGTCCTGTGCCGGGGGACGGCCTGCAGCTAGGCTCCTCCTCCACGAGCTCCCCAGCTCGCCGCCGTAGCCTCTTCCCGAACCCCCCCACCGAGCCCGGTAGTACTGGGTGAGTCACTTACTGCCCTGCGTTCGATGAACGAAACGGTACTTACTTGCTGACTGCTGGCGTTCTGCCGATTTGTCACGTGCGGTTTCCATTCATTCCATTCATGATCTGAAGATTGCTGTTTCGCCCAGACGAACTGATTCGGCCAGAAGCAGCAGCTACTGTGCTTGCGCCCTTCGTTCAGTGGCTCTCTTGTCATCAGCATTGATGCCACCAGATATCACATGCCAGCGGGCGCGGACGACAGGTGGCGCATGGTGGGCGGCGGCATAAAGAGGTGGCATGTGCGGGGGCTTCAGGGGCAGTGAGGCGCACCTGGCGCGCAGTCTCAGCGAGAACAGTGCAACGCCCTCTGGGCAGTCCGCCGAGGTGAGTGCCGATCCCTGCTGGGCGGAGTTTCCTCGCACGCTCCACGCTGCGCCGCCATGCTCCACGCTGCGCCACGCTGCGCCGCGCTGCGCCGCGCTGCTCCGCCATGCTCCGCGCTGCGCCACGCTGCTCCGCCATGCTCCACGCTGCGCCACAGGTCCGGAGTGTGGGGCCAGTGCTTTCCCCCCTGGCGGAGAGTGCGCCCTCGGGGAGTGGCGCGTGCGAATGAGCCGCCGAGGAACTCTGCGAGCGTGCTCTCGGCCGGCGAGCTCGGGTGAAGAAATCCGGCCCATCGGAAAGTGGAGTGTGCAGAAGTGGCACAGAACGGGAGAAGGTGATACTGGCGGGCGGCCGCCTTCATCTCCTGGTCCGCCAGCGGGCACAGTGCGGAGACACGTGGCAGTCAAGGAGTCTGGGCGGCCGGGTTGTGAAAGAGGCGCACGGGGGGATGCCCTCCCTGTGGTCGGCCCAGATGGAATATTCCATCCGAATTCACTTCAAAGGTGGTCGGCGCTGAGGATGCGCTGCAGTGGGGGACCAAATAGTGATGACTGGCCAGGCACGGCCGCGGGGGTCCCTTCCACGGGGAAGACGCCACCAATCAGCTGCAGTGATGTGTCCATGTCCCACGATAGCCGTAGGATGCGCTCTGATGGATCCACGAAGAAGCGCCCTAAGGCGCGGGTTACGGGAGGGAGGAATGCCGGCACATCCGCAGCAGGAGCAGCACTGCGAGGCCGGGGGTGCCCGCAGTCCGGCGGTGCAAAGATCCGCATCGTGGGGCAGCAGAAGGGCGGAGAAGGAGGACGAGGTTGGAGGGGAGGGCGCCACTGAGCTAACGTTTGCCCAGCTAGAGGAGCTCGATGCGGAGGTGAAGAGCCTGCAGCAGCAGAAGGCGGACCTCCGCGAGCTTCTGGAGATGAAGGTGACCATCTTCTATTTGGCCCTTCTGCCCACCCGCCAAAGCCCACTCCGTGCAACCGACGATACCATCTTGGGATGGCTGAGACACGGCGAACCCGTGCTTGCATGCCTTCTACACTCCACCCCGGTCACGACATGGTTGGTCTGCGCTCCACCCCGGTCACGGCATGGTTGGTCCGCGCTCCACCCCGGTCACGCGCTCCACCCCGGTCACGAGATGGTTGGTCTGCCCTCCACCCGGTCACGAGATGGTTGGTCTGCGCTCCACCGGTCACGAATGGTTGGTCTGCGCTCCACCCGGTCCATGGTCGTCCGCGCTCCACCCCGGTCACGAGATGGTTGGTCTGCGCTCCACCCGGTCACGAGATGGTTGGTCCGTGCTCCACCCGGTCAGATGGTTGGTCTGCGCTCCACCCGGTCACGAGATGGTTGGGTTTGCGCCACCCGGTCACGAGATGGTCGGTCCGCGCTCCACCCCGGTCGAGATGGTTGCGGGGTCACAGATGGTCCGTGCTCCACCCGGTCACGAGATGGTTGGTCTGCGCTCCACCGGTCACGAGATGTTGGTCCGCGCTCCACCCCGGTCACGAGATGGTTGGTCTGCGCTCCACCCGGTCACGAGATGGTTGGTCTGCGCTCCACCCCGGTCACGAGATGGTTGGTCTGCGCTCCACCCCGGTCAGAACAATCGTGTCGCTTTGGAGCATGATCATCCCGGGAGCATCCCTCTGGGGAAGCGCTGCTTTTTGGCGGCTTGTGCGGCGTATGAGGCGGGGGTGACGACGGGAGGAGGGATGCCTGCGGTTTACAGGGGAGCTCACTGGTGCATCACCACAATCAGCAGGAGTCGCTGCAGGTGCGCGACTGGTGCTTGTGCCTGCGCAGGGCTGGTGGAAGTGAAAGGCACAGAGGCGCTGGGACGGGCGGGCGAGCAAATTGTAGGGCTGGTGGGAGTGAGAGGCACATGGGGCAAGGGCAGCCTACGAAGGTGGCAACGAGGGGGGTTGAGAGCCTCCGGGAGACTTGAGCGGCGCTTGACGGGTGCGAGGCGGGGCAAGGACAGAGTTTGATGGCGGAGATGGACATCAAGCTTCAGGCAGAGGAGACGGTGAAACGTGAGGCGGAGCGAGAAGCTCGGAATGCTATTACACGGAAAGAAGAGGCGATGCGCGCCCTAACGGTGAGCCTGTGATTGGGCAGGCAGCGGGCTGCCAAGGGCCTCTCAATGTGACTGTCCAGCAATGGGTCATCGAGGGCCACTCGATTTGTTCGTCCTACGATGGATTGCCGAGGGCCTCTCGACGTGACTGTCCAGCGATCGGTCACCGAGGGCCGCTCGATGAGACCGTCCAGCGATGGGTCATCGAGGGCCGCTCGATGAGACTGTCCAGCTATGGGTCATCGAGGGCCGCTCGATGAGACCGTCCAGTGATGGGTCATCGAGGGCCTCTCGATTTGATGTTGACAGATTGCCAGAGGCGTGGCTGGGGGTTGAAAGTTGTGAATGGGTGGATTGTGGCTGCCACCACAGATTGCGCGAGGTAAGCTTCAGCGACGGTACGCCGCCCTCTGGAAGCTGAATGTGCGCGTGCCCATCATGGTAAGCCGCCCCACCACGACGCACCTCCCTGCGCCCCTGGAAGCTGAATGTGCGCGTGCCCATCATGGTAAGCCGCCCCACCACGACGCACCTCCCGCGCCCTGGAAGCTGAATGTGCGCGTGCCCATCATGATAAGCCGCCCCACCACGACGCACCTCCCTGCGCCCTCTGGAAGCTGAATGTGCGCGTGCCCATCATGGTAAGCCGCCCCACCACGACGCTCCTCCCTGCGCCATCTTCCTCCCTGCATCGCGAACTGCATGTCACCGCAGATTGCGCGCAATTCAGTTATCACCAAGATCACTAACTCGTCATCATGGTTCAATCACAGCCGGTGAGCTGTGGGTGGTGTCACCCATCAGGTCCCTGGAGAGACCAGACTTCCATTGCCGCTGTCTTTGCGTGAGGGCGGGGGCTTCCATTGCAGGAAGAAGAAATGTGGCAGTATACCCACGGGGATACGAGTGCCAGTCCCTTGACTGGTGACATGAAACCTAGCAGCATTTTCCCTAGCCCGCCGCCGAGCCCACCCCTCCGGGGCATGCTTTCAGGTATATGCTCCTTTCACCCTTTCCCGCTGAGCCCCTTCTCAAAGCTTGCCTCGTGTTCTCCGCCCTCTGTATGCCCTGTGTCTAAGAGAGGTCTCCCAGCGCACACGCTGATGCGATCCAAGTCCACGAACCAGCCCATCCCTGGGACAGGCTGTCTGCAGTGCAGAACTGCAAGAAGTACCCACGCATAAGGCATTTGAGTGGGGTGCCACCCCTGTGCTGAGCATTTATGTAGGTTGGTTCCGGTACAGGAGTAAACGAAATCGACTTGGCTGATGATTGATACCGCCCTTGGCTATCACTGACAAAACTCTGTCTTCATTAGGCGAGAGCAAGCACTATACTATAGCCTTTTCCGCGTATAGGCAACTTCGGATCAGATGTAGCTGGGCTTGGTATGCGAGCGATGTGCGTCAATAATGAGTACGAGCTCTTCAAGAAAAAAAATGCCGTGCCATGACATGGTTTCTAAAGACTTTCACAGGAGAGTTCCACCGACTGGCGAATTGCAGTTGCTCCCAATCCAATATGATGCATCCAAAGTGTTATGTGGAGATGGAGCAAATGAAAGTACACAGAAGGATGTGGGCGTGGGTCACTGTTGAATTCGATTAACGATATGTTGTCATGATGTGTGCACACAAATGATTTTCTGAAGTAACTCGGCATGATCGTATCACTTCGGTTTCTGTCATTTTGGTGAACATCTAAGAGTTGACGTCGTGAATGCACATGTACTGCATGGTTCATGTACATCATACATGGGCTTTCTCTCACCTTGTTTGCACATTGATCTGCGCCAAGCTTCTTATCAAATTGCCACTGGATATGTTGAGGAGTGCTGTTGTCAAATTGCCATGCTTCGTACTAGCTGCGGTATGTTGTTATTGTCACTTTCTCCATTCACATTATCCAAATGTATGCATCACCATTGGCATTCCTTAATGCCCACATTTGGATAGCCATTATTAGATGGGTGGCAGTAGGTGCTTGGGATTTTTCTTAACTGATGTATTTTCTACAGATCGACTGGCTTTTGGTGAGTCGCCGGGTGCAATTGAGCCGAGCGTTAACCGCTTCTTACGTGAATATGTGCAAATTACTTATATGATTTTAGGGCCGAGTTATCCCGATCGACTACCATAAAGTTTACATAGCGGTGCACGCACAGTTTCATAGCAAAATCGATGCTTAGTATAAAGGTCAGTAACTTTCGCAATTTTCATGTTTGTATGTGTGTTGGTAACGGGGACGGCCACTGGGGTGCTTTGGATGATAGGATGTGGCTGTCCCTGTGGCACCTTTCTGGCGGGTACTGCCTCTTTGAGAGCGTTGGGGATTCGTCTGCAGCTCGCTCTTTCTCTGTCCAGTGCCTTGGGATTTTTTCACCTGCCGGGGGAATGGCGATCAACAGTCACGTTGTGGGGCACTTGCATCTCGTTGTTAACGGGGACGGCCACTGGGGTGCTTTAGATGATGGGATGTGGCTGTCCCTGTGGTACATTTATGGCGGGTACTGTCTCTTTGAGAGCGTTGGGGATTCGTCTGCGATTCGCTCTTTGGGAGTGTCTTGGATTCGTCTGACGCTTGCTCCCTCTCCGTATCCAGTGCTTCGTGGTCATTACACGTGCCGGGGCACTCGTGTTCTTTGACTCGGATGTGAGTTACTGGCGCGTCGCTGTGAACGGGGACGGCCGCCGGGTGAAAGTGGGTTTTGGGAGGCGGTTGTCCCTGTGGTGTCATTCTGGCGGGCACTGACTCTTGGAGTACTCGGTGGATTCGTCTGCATTTGCTGCAAGGAGAGGCAGACGGTGGTGAATTCCACGGTCTGTGTCTTCCCGCCTTGATTTTTGTGGGGAGCACTTAGGTGCCCGCATGTTTTCAGTTTTTTAGCATGGGATGTCCATGTCGTGTGGTGTGACTGCATTCATGGCATACTGTAACTACCATGGACCAACGGGTCCCATCCATCGACCGTGAGCCACTGGGGGGCATGCCAGCATGGTCCGCTCACTCCGTTACCCAGAGACTAACAATTTGGTAGGGTGATGATCGCGGTCACGACATCGTATCATATTACGCCATGCTGCTTTGCATCTGGGTTGGGAACATGTATGAATTGGTGGTATCTTGTCACAGCCCCGCCGCCCTGCTCCTGATTTTGCTTCTCACATCCACTGGGATGATGGTGGGCTGGCTTTTGTCTGCTGATCGCATGTCATTCAGTGTGTGTGACACAGGTAGAGTAATACCAAATATGTCTATAAAATGTGTATATGTTCGGTGATTTTTGGAGAGCAATAGTCCAAAACAAGTGATTGCATGATAAGTGACGATCGTGTTGAAGAGGATTGCGATTTGAAGCGAACATCGTCGAACCTTCTAAGCTCACTGATCATGCTCCGCGAGACAAAATCACTGGAATTTGCTTGATTTTGGTGGGGAAGGAAATTCACGATTGAATTATCGCGCCCTCTTCCACGATTGTTGCAGTCCCTACTACATACACATACGACATACCCCCATGTATCAATACCATGCATGCATGTCATACTGTTGCTGACCAGTCAACATGTCAAGGTATGGCTTACGTGAGGCATCAGATTTGGGGCAAACTTGACCATGCTCAAGGGCATATTTAAACCCCCAATATCTCGCGATTCTGAGTCCGGCAAGTCTTGCCCCAAATCTGCCTCGCGTAAGGCATACCTTGATGTGCACCTCTCAAAATGAGTTCAGCTGTCCGTGATATGAATCAAATATATCCCCCCTTGCGCATTATTATTATTACTAGGGTTGTGGGACTTTTCTTACGAGGGAGCCAAGCGGATCGGTTCACAAACAAACCCTAACATCAATTATTAGATCCATGAACCACACAGTGCAAGCTAGTTATTTTGAGTGCAGATGCTGATTTCTAGAGAGGATGCAGAGTTAACAAATAAAGTCAGACGTCGCTATATTGTACCGACCAGGAATGATGAGTCCTCAGTATGTGTGCTCTGCCTTGTTTTTAATGTTTAAAAATGCAACTGTTAAATTGTACACGGCAAAACACTAGTGCCCTGTCATACCATGAGTGCACATATGTATTCCCGTTTCACGCTTCTCATTCTCATGCGTCGGTCAGAAGTTTGGGCGTGTACGGCTGCCGCCTTTGCCCTGAAAATAGATTTACGGTAATGTCCTTGTGCATACCGAGATTCGTTTGATCATTCGTGCTTCGCAAAACTGCTAGCACAACTTCCGTTGGCGAAACCGTAAGACAAATGTCTCGATATCTCCTATCCATATCTGCCTGCGCCTTGTCCAGACTTTCTTCTCTTATTGGCGTATAATCGTCCGAGTGAGACTGTATTACTGTCAGACATTTCTCAGCATTATATGCAGACCTCTTCAGCTCGATGGCTTTATATATGTATCAGTAGAGGTCGCCCTCCTGTGTGAATGGAACAAATAAGTGCGCTAAGGAAGAGCACATGCATTTGCTATCACATTACAAAATGCTGCATGGCGATCACACAAGACAACTCGCTGCATGTAGCACACTGCGTTCATCTAAAAAACATTGTAGCGCCGTGTGGGCTATGCTATGCATACGTGGTGCTTCCTCAGATAATCGGGTTTAATATGAAAAATATGTTAAGTTTTCTGTAAATCGGATACCATATCAGGTTATACATAATCATCAAAATAAAATGCGGTAACAATATCATAAGCCGTTCAATATAATCCTTTCAGTGTGCCATTTGCCAATTCAATGAAGGTTGGATTTTCTAGAAACGCGAGATCTTAATAATGCGCACAGGACGAAGCCTGTGGATTCAAGGGAAGGTGCCTGACGTGCTAAATACCACCTTCTTCAACATTCCTGCACCCTGCATATGATATGCACATCACCCCAGGTCCAACATCAGCCTGATTGCTTTCGTAGCATTTAACTACAATGCCTTGACCAGTTGAGACAATTGATCATTGGGTATATCTCAGAGTTTCATCGAGAGGAGCAAATGATCCTTGCTTATTCGTGGAAGGGATCCAGGGTGATGGATGCTGCTCTTTACAACTGTTAACACACACTGAACAGCATGAGGCCCGCCAACAAAAGACAGCCCATCATCCTAGTGGAAAGAAGCAGCCTTCACAAAAAGGGTCGGGCCGTGACAAGATACCACACTGAACGGCATGAGATCTGCCAATAACCAGCTTACCATCATCCCAGTGGATGTGAGGAGCATTCAGGCCGGGACAAGATACTGGTGACTGGCTCCTACGTCCTACCTTCATTGTTATAGTTCTCTCTCTCCTGAAGTTCCCGGACGTTCTGCTGGGCCATGGCAAGCTCCTCGTGAATAAGCGATATGCGTCGCTCCAGCATACCTGCCACTTCTCCCCAACTGGTATCACAAGCCCGAAAGCCCTGCATGCTTGTGTCACTCTTCGTTACATGTCTGATCGGATGTTTCATTCCGCGCAAAGGGTCCTGAATCTCAGAATGTCTTGCCAGATGATTTGGCGCAGATGCGGCCTCATGAGAAATCAAGGGTGCACAGAAAGTGGCAGCTAGAACGAGCGACAGTCCAATGGACAGTCGATGAGCCAGGCTCGCACCTAAATCTTGCGTGAGGTAGGAAATACGCCTCTCCCAGAATTTAGCAGAGCATTCTCCTTCGAGACAGAGGGCTCCTGGCTTCCAGCCCCGAGGCAGAGCGCTCGGGTGCAGACTCATCCCCTCGCTCGAGCTCCACTCGCTCCAGATCCACCAGAGCAAGCCCGCACATCCGACTGCCAGCAGACACAGCACGGCATTCCGAGCAAGCATGGACCACCCTGGTGTGCGCAGCATGGAGTCGCCATGCTGAGGAGGCCTGTCGCTCCTTGAACTCGCCGTGTTCTTTGCAGGCGTCTCGTTCGCCAGCCCGGCAAACGAGCCCACCGGCGCCGGTCGTTCAGGGCTGCTTGTTGCCCCAGAGAGACTCTCCTGCTTCTTCAGCTCGCTCTGACTCTGTTGTGTAGGAAGATGCCCCAACCCTCCAAATATCTCAGATCGTCACCCTGGCCACAAGGCAAAGTCACATCAAGGCTGCGGCTCCCTTCTATCGCCTTTAACCGGTGTGCCGCAGGGGCCACTTGCGCCCCATTTGAACCGAACTAAAGCGCGCCAGCTTAGCGTGGCGTGATGAGACCTAAGTTGACTGTTGACCTGTCATTTACCGCCACTGCAAGCAAGCACCTCAGCAACCGCGCTCGATATCTGCTCACTCCTGCCCCCTCTAAGTGGGCACTCTGCGGCTTGAACCCTCACTGCAAGCAAGCACGCCGACCACCTCCCTCGCGCACTCGCGCACTGCAGAGCCCCTCAGTAGCAGGGGGGGCCCTCAGCCCACTGGCAGGAGCGCTGCGGAAATGGCATAGGGCTCCAGAGCCAACTGTGAATAGACATAATAGAGACTTATGTTCTGCAACCTACCCGCAGCATGTTCGAGATCACATCCGGGAGTTCTTGAGCGTTCGCGTCAGGCAGGGCTGTTGCAGGAGGAGCCAACGCTACTGGGGGCATCGAGGCATCCAATGGGAATGGAGTCTTGGCACGGTACTCCTTGATCTCATCTTGTGCCCTTGTGACCCAGCCATGGTACTGCTTGTGGCACTCGTCTCGCGCGCTCGCTTCTATGAGGGACTTCCACACTGTCTTCTTGCTGAAAGGCACGTCCATGGCGACAGTCAGATTGCACTTGTTGCCTTCCTTGGCATTCCGCACTTCCCACCGCATCTCGACTCGGAAATAGTCGCTATACGGGATGTCTGACATCACCTGCACCATAAACGCCCGTTCCCGAAATGCTCCTCAAGCCTCCGCACACCTCCCTCAAGCTCCTCGAAATTGCCCTTCTCCCCCTAAAACACGCCCAAGTAGGACCTGGAAATTCTAGAACCTGGAGAAAAGCTTTAAGAAAATATCCTTGTCTGCTTTTCTAGGAGAAAAAAGTCAAAAGTATTCGAGCATGAACTGTGAAAGATGGTATCAGATTTGTTATGGATGATTTGCTTGATGTTGGCGTGTCTTTGCTACGGATGATTGCTTGAATAAATTTAAGTGGCGACTGTGTGACGCTTCCTAGATTTTAATAAAGAGGCCAAGTGCCTCGAAACCATCATTCAATTTTCATCTTTTTAATGCGCACGCACATCAGACTGTGAAGTGTCAACAGTGTATCGTTTATGAGATCCTGCTTGAATATCAAACTTGAGACAGCACAGTAGTAAGAATCTTAATTTTCCAACCATGCCCCACAGGGGTCTCTAATTGCCATGACGAGAAGGTTAAGCATGAGAATCACCTGAGAGGTCTCTATGATGAGGTGGTTGCCGGAGGCACTCAGCCTGTATGCCTGAGTCTGGTGGCAGTGCGTGCTCTTTGGACTGGACAGTCGACACCAGCCGCCACCCTGGATTAGGTCCCTCACTTTGCAGGTGCGATCCGGAGGAGACCCACTGCTTGCGCAGGGCTCCACACGAGGGCACACACGCGGCCTCGTGAGGTGCAGGAAAGATGCAAGGCAGTGCCGGCGAAAGTAAGATCCTGCGAATTTTCTGGGGCAAGGAGAAGCCGGGGGAGATAGCGACCAGCCAGGGTTGCAAACGGGAAGAAGGGGCGCCAGGGAGCTCGCCCGAAGCTCGCCTTGACGGGGGCCTCGAACGTGACGTCCCGCGCGTGCCCCACGTGCCGGTGGTCAGTCCAAGGCAAAATATTCACCGACTGGCAGATACGATCCCCACATCCACGCCTGTCGCTCAGCACGAACTGCACACCTGCTCACGGTCCTGAGGGAAGCGACGATTTAGGTTGACAAAGAGATCTGAAGTCAAGGGAGGAGCGAGTGGCCGAGAGATGCTGAAGTTGAAGCCGCCGAGGAAAAGATACAAGTCACAATGATAGGCAGGAGGGTTTGAGGTCGGTGAGGACTCGGGGAAGGAGGGAAATATATGAATATATAAATACGTATGAAGTATATACTTCCGAAGTTTTTGGGACTCCGGGGGACCCGCCTTGCAGGCGTTATCTGAGGACTCGAGGAACTCCTGGAAGAAAGCCGAGCTGTCCTTCCAGAAGATGGAGAAGAACTCCAGTGTGGTTACGTTGAGCTCGGTCTCCACGAAAACCTGGAGATCCGGGATTCGCGACTGCAGCACACTGGTACCCTCCTCCAAGTCCTGCAAGCTCGGCTTGTCAGCGGGGGTATCCTTGCCGCTGGGGGGAGCTCTGGACGTGTCGTGGCTGTTGCGGCCAGTCGAGGCGCCGCTTTCGGCTTGGGCATGCGGAGGTGAGCCGGCTATGTCGGAGGAGTTCCGGTGAGCCGATTCAGATGGTGGTGAGCCCGGTGTCGGTGATGCATCTGGTGCCAGCGTATGCGGATCGTACGCCGCGTCACTACTTTTGGGGGAGTCATCCGCATCCCAAGAGGATTCCAGAAGATCCTTCTTGGAGCGAGATCGTCTGCACGCCACCGTGGCATCTGTTAATTCTCTCGTAGTGCTCGAGGTATGGCAAGAGGATGGAGGTGGAGCACGGCGCTTGGAACGGTGAGAACAAAAGAAGTGCTCACGAGGGTGGGTCGCCTATCCACAAGCGACAGCGGCACAAATTCTTGCTATGCACTCGGTTTTCTC
The DNA here is from genome assembly GCA_001247695.2 of Cymbomonas tetramitiformis. Classification (NCBI taxonomy): domain Eukaryota; kingdom Viridiplantae; phylum Chlorophyta; class Pyramimonadophyceae; order Pyramimonadales; family Pyramimonadaceae; genus Cymbomonas; species Cymbomonas tetramitiformis. The sequence continues at coordinate 51,424 of LGRX02001189.1, read as the reverse complement.
GTCACGGGCTGGATCAAGGTGTATGGGCGCTCGGGAAGGAAGGGTTTAGCGGTGTGGGCGTTCGTGGAGGGAGGGTTGGGGGCTCTTTTAACACCGCAGCAGAACAGTCTGATATGAGTATGCAATGGCAGGAACAAACTCAGGAAAAAGCGTCGCAAGTGCTGAAGCAGCGATGCTTCAAAGCTCCTGGCTGGGTGACAGTGGCATATGCAGGTGCGCCGCGGGCAAGACAAGCACGGACCTTCGAATAGGCGCACTTAGGGGTCTAGACGGCTCCTCGGTCTCGCCTTCACTGAGAGGCTTTCCGAGGAAGAGCTTGGCATATCTGCTGGTGTTCTTCCACGCCTCGAGGATCATACGATAGGCCTTGTCGGGTGAGAGGAAGGAGGTGAAGAACTCACGTTTGCCGAAAACCGTTATCTGCGCACACCGAAACGCGAAGCCCCGTCACCAAGCAACCCATCCTGCGCCCGTTACTTCGCATCGCAAGTACGGCGGGCACAGGTGCCTCCGCCGCCAGCTTTAATACCTTGACACGACTGGCGCAAACACCACGTCCATCGTCGCGGTGCCCTTTGCAACTCGACACCGTGGAACAGTCGACGGCCGCGAGCAAGTTTCAAGTTTCAAGCACAGATGTCAGCCACATTCCACCAACAAAACACCATGGACGACAGGACGCACAGTGTTTGCGTATTAGTTTACAGCGATAAGTAAGCGTGGAATTCACCGGACAGCCGCAAGAGGGAGCGAGGGAGGCATATACTTTTGCAACCTGAGTGATGTTCCCGGTCTCGTGACAACTCTTGAAAAGCAAATGGAAACTCCAAAGGAGCAGCTTTCAACAAATGACTACGGTGCCAGCCCGGGTGTGGCACACTTATTTTTACGGTGGTTCGCTCCGCGATAACAAGCACAGCAAGGCCTCCTTCCTTCCCACGGCGAACATCGCGCGCAGAGGAGCTTCGGCCAAGCTCGACATGGCCGCGGTGTTTCGCGCGACCAACTGCTGCGTCCAAGGCTTCCCACACCATTTCGGGAACGTACCTCAACCGCATTGGGAACGACGATTGCCGTCTTGGCCTTGCGAACTCCGGTGACATCTTTTAGTGGAATAACTTTTCGCTTGATGTATCCGAAGACATTCGCGTAAAAGCAGACGTAGTTATCGAACAGGTAGAGCCGGCCCTGCAAGTAGTTTCCAGCTCAGCGTCTCTCTATCAGGGGCACCATAACACAAAAAGCGCCAGCCACGACTTTATGTTAGCATGTGGCATATTCGTCGAGATATTCTTGCCTGCAAGAGAATCTTTTTCTGAAGGGCGCAATTGAAGTCCTCGAGCAGGTTCTGTGCGAGCCCAAAATTAAATGTTATTCAGTTGGAAGCTGGAGGACTCGGAGACACCATCTGTTTGAACAAAGTCGTGGATGGTCGCCTTACGTACCTCCTCTTCCGGCAGGGAGAAGATCTCTCTGACCTCACTGTTCTTGGGGGGGAAAATGTACATTTTTTCACCAGCTGTGGAATGCACTCTTTTAATTTTTCCAGACGAGGAGAAACGCGTAAGCGAGTCCGCAGTCGAAGAAGAATTTGAGGCATCGCGTCGCAGTGGAGGATCTTCTTTTGTAGGGGTGTTATCTCGGATCACCACGTTTTTGCCTAAGGTTGAGGGAGGTTGCTCGGGCTCCTGCGCCTGCTCGAGCGGAGGTTTCTTGATACCTGGGCTCTCCATGCTAAGCATAATACTTTGCATCATATCGTCGCCATCACCCTCTGCAGAAGCTGTTGTGGGCAACCCAGGAAAGCCTAGACTCATATCACTTCAGTATGCGTGTAACCATGTCAGGATAATATTTCTCGAACAAACAGATGATGTTGCGCGGACAGCCTTTCGGCAACCTTCGAAATATTTCGAGTGTCAAAGCCGCAGCGGGCGCGTCTTCTCGCAACTGCATATGTGATTAAAGTCGGCGTGGGCCTTCGCACTTCCCATTTTCACACTCTTTTGGAGTCGGCTAACGGCAAAGAAAGTGAGCTAAATAGCGGTTTGCTGAAGAGCCTCGCTATATTACGGCAGCTGATGTTTCCGGAAAGTACTTGACTGACCTGACCTCGCACAATTCAGTGCACGAATATCCTTCACTTGCCCAAACTGAATATATTGATGCAGTGACACGCTTAATTTCTCGAACCAACCTGACAACACCAAGCCTTGTCTTATCTAGCCTGTCCAGCAGTCGAGTGTCAAATGTCAACTCAAGGGTCTACAGTAATAAGTAGCATGTAGTTGTCAGCTTGTCACACGACAGAGCTTGCTGTGACCGACGCGATGCAGCCCACCCCAGGTTTGAGGTTTCCAGGTTGTAACCAGTTTAACTTTACTAGCTTTTGTAACCAATAGGGCCCTGGTATCATATCAGGAACGTTGATTGGTGACAATGGATTGGTTGGTGACAACCGCGCATCGGCGCGGCGTATTTGCATATTAATATTTACATAGTTGATATTAATATTTACAGTGCTGATGTTGTGTCACACGTTCTTTTTTTACTATTACTATATACAGTACCAGGGCCCTTCACGGGTATTTTTGCCAGGTACTAGGTGACCTAGGTAATACAGTACCTTTTACCTGTACCTGTACCTGTACCTGATTGGATTACTCTTGTTCCCAGAGTTTCTCCGAGCGCGGCGCTGCGCGAGGGTCGACGTTACAGTTGATCGAAGAGGTAGAGGCGCGGAGAAATTATGACCCCACAGAGTTACAAACCCTAAATGTCTATTTTCATCCATAAGCTCTGGGGACAAGAGTACTGATTGGATGTACCTGTACCTTACCTGTGCCCGATTTTCAGAAATGAAAGTACCTTTCACCTTACCTGAGGGTCAGGATTTTGCCAGGTATTACCTTTGAAATTGAGGTACTTTTAACTCAGAGTTAAGGTACAATTGGCGTGGGGATTAAAAGTTAGTCCCCAAAGTTGTGCACATGACCATTCAGGATCCCCCGCCATAAGCTATTCCTATAGTTGATGTATGGCATGGCATGGCATGGCATGGCATGGCATGGCATGGCATGGCATGGCATGGCATGGCATGTCATGTCATGTCATGTCATGTCATGTCATGTCATGTCATGTCATGTCATGTCATGTCATGTCATGTCATGTCATGTCATGTCATGTCATGTCATGTCATGTCATGTCATGTCATGTCATGTCATTGTAACAACAAGAGCTCTATAAGTAACCATAGAGCTCATCCTCATGTCACCTAATTGGTAATTTTAATCACTCTTTTATAAACTCTAACAAAACATTATTAATAAAGATTCAAGTTCGCTACAACTTGCTGGGAAATTCCTCACTGAGGATCATTAGCTGTGCAGACCTCACCCTGCTCGTACATCGTGGTGAGCCGATCACACGGGATACATTTCGATTTTTAAGCAGGTCTCCTTCCCCTTCCACCGGCCCTTGGCTCCACCTATTTCTTCCAATCAGCTTCTCTTGCAATGCTCTCTCGACTCCTGCCCTGGTTTCAACGGCGCTTCGAAAAAGAAATCCGCCTTGAGCTGGACGATTAGCTGCTTTCTTTCCTTTCGCGTTTCTTACACTGTATCTCCAGCGTATTCCGTTTATCCGCAAAAGTGTCTGGGACGCGATGCTACCTCACCGTTTCCAAACGGATATATATAGTTGACAAGCACATACTTATTTTCGCGGCGCTGAGTGTTTCCGTTATTCCCTCTGACTGAAGGAATCCTTCACAGGATAACTGCCGTATCTATGAGTTTTGTTTTGAACAATTTTTCGGGCGGGCCTGCTTTCGACAGGACTGGAAAGATGGGTGACGTTTCTCCTTTGCAGTGGACAACAAGTACATCTAGCCATGGCCAGTTTTACTACGATGCCATAAAAGTAAGAAACCTTGAGTTTTCTCCTCTCCTGTGATCGACAGTTGTCTCCTTTCGGTATCGTTTTTCTTTATCACAAGGTCTCGGATAGCCTTCTCGACTGTGCTTCGCTGCTGCTTGCTAAGTCGCATTTATTTCGAGAACCTGCTGACGGAAGGCCCACTACTTCCGTAGTGCACCTCAGCCAGTTTTTCATACTTCAGCTGTTTCTACTAGGACTTGTAGATGTGAACTTTATATGTATGAAGCGGGGTGGTGTTGAATCCCACGACTGAGTGAGTGTCCCTGTATTTTGCGTTGCAGACTGGGACGTGCGTTAGTAAGCCTAAGAACTACACCTCTCATCCGAGCCTCCCTAGTACACAAGAGTTTCAGTCGAGTAGCATCATGCACCGGGCAGCACGGTCCCCCACGCGAATCCCGCGTGCCACCGTTCGCCCGATGGGGACGGCATCCAGCGTATCGCCAGTGCGCAGTCGGCCCTCCGTTCGAACTCCCAAGGATCCCAAAGAGCCAGCATTTTACGACCAGCTAACCGGAACTTTGCAAGAATACAAGCCAGGTTTGTTTCTCCTCTTGCTCAGCATGTTCACGACCTTCTTGGTGTGGCGAGTCCTACATACCTCCTACGCAGCTTGACGTGCCCGACCCTGTTCGTATTGATATCCCCGTTTCTTGCGCTGCTCAAGGTGTCGACCCTGTTCGTAGTGCAAACCTCACCTGTTGCATAGCTTGACGTACGCGACCACGTTCGGACTGTGAGCCCTGTCTCCTGCGGAGAAGCTCGAACTTGTTGTTTTGCGGAACGCCGGTCTTCGATTCCACAGTTTCAAGTATCCGACCTTGTTCGAAGTGGAAGGCTTGTCGTTTGTGCACCACCGCGTAGCTTCACGTACCCGATATTTTTCGCTACGCAGTTTTTAAAGAATTTGTCCTTGTTTACATTGTGAGTCGCGTATGTTGCTAACTTTCCTTCACCCGTATGCACGTTTTGTTTTCGCGTACTTTCCGGACGTGAGGCCTTGACACGCCTGCTGCTGACGTGAGGCGCTCGTTTTCTGTCGCTTTTTGTTATCTGCCGCAAGGGGCATCAGGCTCTTTTAACTTTGAAAAGAGCCGTCTATCAGGTTTTTGAGGAGTTAGAGAAGTCGATTGACCGCTTGCTATTCCTCTTTAAGCATGCGGTTGTAGCAACAACGCTCGTCGGAAAGCGTTCGCTGCACTTTTACTCCGTACCAAACAACTGCATACTGCTGTGCAGCGATGACGTTTGTTTCGGTCTCTCTCTTCAGGCATATTGCTTTTTGGGGACAGGACGGCTGAGCCTTTTCTGTTGCTTCTTTGACCAGGTTCAGGTTCGCAAAAGCAAGTGGCGAAACCTCCCGCAACGATCGTTGCCGGCGTGTCTACCTCACATCTTAACCTGATTTACAGTCCAAATGGTCACATGACAGGGGCATTTTAATCGGCTGATGAACTTGAAAAGTGCCCTTGGGCCAGACGCGTGTTGACATCTATTGCAAAGTTCTCTGGAACCTGAATTTGTTGGGTAAACTAACTGCACATGCACTCAATAAAGTACCGGGCGGTGTTCGTTACAGTCGTTGCAATAGTTCATGTGAAGCCCGTACCAACCAAACTATCACGTCTTTGAAGTGAGTAGTCCATAAGAACCAGAACAAATTCTACGCCGGGCATAGAAAGAGGCATTCAATTTGTCGAAAGACTTTCTTATGGAAGTACAATGTTACATTCATTTAACTTGATAAGTTGATAATTGATAACGTTTTCAAGTGGCAAGCTTAACTTTTAGAAATTTTGGCCTGGCCTATTGTACAAGATGATATAGGTATGCGTATCTACAATTGCAAAGTCTCAAACGGTGCATAAAACGTAGTCAACTATCCAAGTGCTACTCAAACCTTCGAATACTACCTAGGCAAATGGGATGTTTTCCAACAATATTTCAAAAAACAAGGACCAGGTGTCAGGTGCATTAAGATCGATCATCCAGCCAATGATATTAAATCGGAACTAATCGGCCGAAATGTGTGCCACGACAACATGCTGCAAGTGTAGTAGGCTCGACTAATACAAGAAAGGCGCATTTTCCCGAAATGTTTGTAAGGAAGTTATCAAAGTTATTAGATTTTCGAAGGACTATTCGGGGAAAAGGGGCCTAACTCTTTCGGTTCTTATTATCTGAGCTGGGATTTCGGAAATTGCGTTATTCAACTTGTACATCCATAATCATCCCCTTGTATCCACTTCAAACGACATCCTTCTTAAGTCTTTATCCCCTGGTAAAGATTTGGAGCTTGATTTGAACGTCACGGAGCCCGTTTCCCGCTCCTCCTTGAACACAACCTTGGAAGTTGATTTAACCATTCCTTGTTCCCGCTCCCGACCTTTATCACGATCAACTGGACAGATCTTTGGCACGGGACTTGAACAGCACGCTTCCCTCCTCGCCCCCTGACTTTTCACATCTAATACAGTTTTGGATTTGACCCCTTCCCCTCTCTTTGCACGACGTGTTCCCTTAAATGGTGAGCTGAATCCGGACAAGACCGTCCAGCAACCCCTTTTGCGCCCACCCACGTTCCCTCCACCCCGTCATCTCGGTTCGACAACCATGGAACTCTCCATGTGAGCGGGAACCCCTCCCACCCAAGAAATCAGGGAGCCCGACCGGACACAGGCCACCCCCTCCCACCCCGAGGGAAACAGCCGACACGGGAATTCTAGCCACCAGGACCCACTGGGGAGAGCGAGAATACCTGGTGGGGCCGGTTCGCCCGCATGCGGAGATGTGGATAGGGGAAGAGACGCTGTTCGGTAGGAGGTCTGGAGGGCCTAGAGGCGCCTCTGGTTGCGGAGATCATAATTTCCTTCAGAGAAGCAGCCCACGACATAGAGGACGGCCAGACACTGCGGCGCCCACCAGTCAGAGAGCGACTCTCGGGGGTCCACACGAGACACGCGCCCTACTGGCCCGGGGTCACCGGGCTAGAAATCGACACGACTCCCTAGCTGCGAATTATGCATATTTCCGTGCGAGCCGCATGGAAATTTCCAAGAAATGCCTGCCGCAGGCGATTTATATATATTGGTTTTTTTTTGAAAAAAATCGCGTTTCCAAGTATGAGAATTGCGAGCATTTCCCATGATGAGAATATTCTCTTCGAAGATAAGGTCACCTACTTCAAGTGTTCTATTTCAAGTATACCACAAGTGTGATAGATTATACACACATAAGGTCATAAGCGATATGTCAAGCCTAGCCGCGAATTATGCACCCGCGTTATCAACACATAAAACTAACGTATATAAACCATGTTATCTTACATGACATTTGACACATAATAACAAATATGCCACTATTGGTAGATATATAGTTCGGCGGTAATATATATCTAACTGGTGAGATAAACCCTGGGTTAAGGGTTACGGAATCAGAACGGTAAAGTGTGTCTTGATAAAGAGAAATATAACATAAATACCTAACGGGTGTTTCCCGTCTACTGGTGACGGTCACCCAGCCTACTATAGGAAGTGACATGTGACAGTTTCGGGTGTCACAGTGTCAAATCCAGCACACCACCTAGGGTGGTGACCGGAGCTAGTAGTGAAACGAAGCAACAAACTCCCTACTTAACTTCGGGAGGAAACTGTAGCACAGCTGGGGGCCTGTACTCTTGGTCAGGGCGGTCCCAGTCCACAGCAAAGCAGGGCTCTATATCGGTTTGGTTTTTCGGTATCGATACAATCCGATATCCGAAAAACGGTATCGATAATCGGCACAATCGATAAATAATCGATTACTTGGACATTTATATGTATCTTGTTATAAATTAAATATGGAACACCAAAACCTGCACAATCGATAGTTAGACGTTGCAATCCGATAATCGGCGATAAATTCGATATATCGATAGTATCGGTTATCGGAAATATCGATATAGAGCCTTGCAGCAAAGATTGTCAGATACAGCTGTTAGGTGCTAAAACCCTAAACACAGCTCAAATTTAGAGAGCTCTTCCGCACATCTGGAAAGCCAATCACCGGCTAATCCCTAGGCAGGCACGGCGCAAGCAATCTCAGCCACTAGAGGTTCCCGGAACTGGCCGGCCAGCCCGGAGCAGCGTGAGGTCGAGGTAGTTGCCGGCCCCCGGGGCTGGTGGGAAATCATGCGTAGACGGAATTGAGGAATTGTCGATCTCAGCCGCGGAGTCCCCAGAGGTCGGCGCCTCGTCATCGGACGAGTACGGCGGTGGCGGGTAAGGTGGTGAAGGCGGAACCGGTGGATCGGGATCCACGAGCTCTGGCGGCAGCGGGAGAGTGCCGTGAGAGCGGAACCCCTGTCGTAGCGCCCGATACCGTGCATGCCTCCGCGGCGGTATAGCACTCGGCACCGCACCACCCACTGCGTCGCCAAGATTGTCATGAGACGGCGCAGGTGGTGAAGTCGTCGCAGTTGGGACCGCGGAAGCAGCCCACGCAGCACCACCGACCGGCGGAGCCGTGCATGCGTGTGCATCGGCACCACCGACACCGGAAACGGTGTGCGGTGCGGCGGTAGCACAGATCACGAAAAGTGCACACACCAAAGATGAGGTAAGGAAAGACCCACCAAAGCCCGGGATGCCCCTTCCACAGCCGTACCGTGGCTGTGGCAGCGCAGCCGAGGCATCCTTGTCGTCGTCGTCGCTCGTGATGTACGTAGGTTGCGGGCTCGTAGCCCATCACGCCCTCCGGCGCCTCGACCGCGGAGAGCAAGTTCATGCTTACGGGCGGCTCGTCGGGCGCCCCCAACGCAATCCCCGTGCCCTCGATGAAGTCGGCAAACGTGCGGGTGACGGGAGGGCAAAAAGGGTTGGGCGGACCGGTCCATTCCTCGTCGGAGTCAACCGACGCGGGTGAGGAGTGCGCGACCGGCTCCGACACCACCGGCACGTCGGCGGTGAAAGTGTTGACGTTGAATGTTGATGCTTCAGCCGTGCGTGCCAACTCGGAGAACTCAGTGACGGCGGACACGAGGGCCTCACCGTCCTCCTCGCAGAACGAGCACGCGGAGAGGTCGGCGAAGATGTCCGGCTTCCCACCCGCGAGCATGCAGAGGGCGTCGAGCTCTTCGGCGTCGTCGTGGTCGATGGCACGTTGAAATTTCACGGCCAACACCGAGTTCTCGGCCTCCTCGGCGAAAGCGTAGGCCGAGAGTCCGGTCCTGCCCCCGTTCGGGCAGTCCCGATGCCAATGCCGCGCCTTGCCCTTCGCGCACACCTGATTTTGGCAGTAGGGAACGGTCGCACCGGTGTCGCGATGGAAGGCGACCTTCTTGGAGATGGATTGAGACCAATTTCCCCCCTTGGGAGGGGCGTGGTCGCGAAGCGGGTCTTGATGCGGCGGTCCGGCTTGTCTGCGCGGGGAGTGTACCCGCGCGTGGCCGGCTCGGACCGGTCGGGTGCGACAAATGCGGCCAATTGCCGCTTCAAGTCGAGGACCATGGTCCTCAAGTCCGCGAGCTCACCGGGTCCACCGGAGTCATCGGTGTCCCCCTCCATGAAATGCGTGCCATGAGAGTACCGGTGTGCGGACGCCGTGGCGGTGCCCGCCCGCACGTGCTCGGAGTAGCACTCACGCACCCATTGTTGAATTGTGAGGAGGTCGTGAGCGGCACGTTGATCGTGGAGAAGCAACCGGGACACCACCGGCTGGTAGAAGGTGGTGTCGAGGGCCTTGATGAACAGCGCCTTCACGTCCTCGTCCAGGAGCGTCGCTCGCGTCCTCGCGGCCTTCAGAGCGGCGTTGAAGTCCCCGATCTTGTCATGCGGGTCCACGCCCGCAGAGATGCGGATGCTCAACATGTCCGCTTGACCCTGAAAGGGGTCACCCGCGGGGATCATGCGACGGGCAAACTCAAGCAGTACGCGCTTACCGTCGGACGGGAAGCTGGAGTGCGAAGAGTCCATCCAGTCCGCTGCGGGCGACGCGGGGTCAACCATTAGCTCGAGTGTGGAGAACAACAAGCCGTTGGCCTCCACACGGACGGGTAGGGTAGCATCGTCCAGCAGGAAAAGGGGCGCGAAGCCGATGTCCTCCGTGACAAATGCCGTCTGGAGCGCAGAGACCATCCTGGCGAAGAGCGCGGATGCGTGGCACTCAGTCCCGGAAAACCGTCCGTTCTTGTCCTCGAACACCTTTTGACGAACGGTCTTGGAGACCTTCATGTCGAAGTGTCCCCTCTGAAGTGTACGCACCGAGGCTAGGAACGTAGCACCTGCCGAATTGGCAGCCGGCTGTGCTGCCGGCGGCGTGGCTGGAGTGTTGGTGTGTCTCGCAGTTGCTGAATCAAAAATCGTGGATAATGCGCGTCGGCGATTCGCCATGCTAGCGGTGGCTCGAGTAGAAGCAACCATGATGAGAAGGACTGAAGGGGCGGAGTGAGGCAAAGGAACGTGAGAGATGCGGCAGTCGTGGGCGGCCAAGAAACGTGCTGGTCGCCGATACAGCAGCCGTGAGAGATCAAATAAATCCGGCAAGTCGTGTGGAATAGGCGGCCAATACGCAACGGTGTGGGATCCAACCAGAGAACGCAAACCAGTCCAACGTTAAATCCCGCAAGAAAATCTGCTCTCCAACCGGTGCGGCGTGCCGTAAATCAACCAACAAAATTTGGGCCATACCCGTGACTGCCGGCGTTCTCACGCGCGGAGCGCCTCACTCCATCCCAGGCGTCCGAGCTTAGCCACTCATAGTGGCAATCTCGCAGTGGCTAAATAAAACGTAAGTGGGGCCAAACCTGGTAGATATGTAGTTCGGCGGTAATATATATCTAACTGGTGAGATAAACCCTGGGTTAAGGGTTACGGAATCAGAACGGTAAAGTGTGTCTTGATAAAGAGAGATATAACATAAATACCTAACGGGTGTTTCCCGTCTACTGGTGACGGTCACCCAGCCTACTATAGGAAGTGACATGTGACAGTTTCGGGCGTCACAGTGTCAAATCCAGCAACTATCATTAACTTGTATTCATTTATCAATCATGAAATCATAATTTCTACTCCGTGAATGAGACCTTGCTCTCATCGCTCATAAGTCGATCAACCACATCTGAAACGGCATGCAACTTAGCTCGAGAATCTGTAGTCGTGAAGTGCCACTTTTTCGCGTTGAAGTGGTGATCCAATAAATCCCTCAACAATGAATTCGCATGCTTTGGAGCGGGACCATTCCACTGGACAAAAGTCTCCATAATCAAACTATCAAAGCCTCCTGGCTCAGGTGCATTTGGCCCGTCGCGTGCTTATCAACACATGCACCTTGACCCTCCACAACCGCCTCGTTTTGTGTTTTCAAGGCACAATGTTGGAACAAAACACCCAGTCATGCACATCAGTCAGAGTATAAGTCGGGCTGCGTCAAGAGGTCTTTCATTACAACAGTGCCCGAAGCAAGAAACCACTTAGCATAACGTACCTGCTATGTGCATGCCGTAACCAATCGTTGCCTGATAGTCACATGTTGCGCCCACATCACTTTGAAAGCTGGCAAAGAGACATCGCCATGATCGTTAGCCCAGTCATACACTTGTTTCAAACAACCTTTCTCATCTGGCAACTTGCATGGCAACTGAAATAAGAAGCGGAGATCAAAAGACCCAGCCATTGCTGCACACCAAGAGTGAACTTCGCCCTCTAGAAACCGGTTAGTAAAATGTTCCAGAACTAGGTCACGCCACTTTGCCAAACGTGATGTGCAGACTGAGCGAAAAGCTTTCTTCCTCCCGAAACCTGGCGCGAGGTCTTTGACACTTAAAAGGCGATATTTCATACTGTGTAGCTGATATTCGCAGGCTTGTGGGTAGAGCTCGCTAAAAGGGGCACAACTTTCGCGTTACTCGTCCATATACGCCCATCTTGACGTATGTAAGAGATGGGTGGCATACCCGTTTGTGGTTGCGTCCCCGGGGTTTAAAATCAATCCCTACTATGCGCAACGTCGCAGGTTACACACGTCATGGACGAGGCGTTTGCACTGGAGCAGAGAAAATTCCTTCTTTTCGGTTTGGCAACCGGTGATATTTGAGTGTTTGGTGACATTTTCTGCGCCTAGAGCGTAACCATTATTTAAACCACAATTATGATATAACGTTGAACAAAATCTCCGAACTTCCAGCCATCCAGCACCAACATGACAATCGGCTATCGACGATAGACGATAAACCATTGATCCCTCCCCACATCGCCCATACATGCACGCCATAAAGCCGCCTGCCTGACGAACGGCCACAGTGGCTATATATGTGGCGGTCAGAACTCCCAGACCGATCGGTCAGATTAACGGCTCAAAAGGCCAGAACGGTCAGAGCGGCCAGAATGTCCATAGTTGCCAGAACGCTCAGAACGACGACTAGAACGACCAAACCAATGTTCCCACCCCCAATCGCATACACTGAACGGCATGAGATCGGCCAACAAAAGCCAGCCCATCATCATCCCAGTGGATGTGAAAAGCAAATCAAGAGCAGGGCGGGGCCGTGACAAGATACCACAAACGCATACATATTCCCAACCCAAATGCAAAGCAGCATGGAAAGATGATACGATGTGGCCGATCGTCGCCAAACAACTGTTGGTCTCTGGGTTACGGAGTAAGCGGACCCTGCTGGCATGCCCCCCAATCGCATACACACACAACGTAAAGCCGCCTGCCCGACGAGTATGCATATATTTCTCCCACACAAATATATGCAGGCTTTAAGTCCACTACGATTGTCGTGCGAGCCTGTGCATTGGGATGCGGTCCCCCGCCCCCACGCTCCACAGAATCTGTTTTCGCCCCGTGTGGGGTTTAAGGTTCCCCCAAAAAGATGCTCTTTGGATTGTGGCAGTACCTACCAGTGTTAATGTAATATAGCCTTGCCAATTCCTCCGTATTTTTACAAGGGGACATATGATCATCCATTACCATTCACACATTTCGATAAAAGCATCAAGACGTATCATGAGCCTCAGATCAAACGAAGCGGAGTTATTCTGGAGGCACTGCACCGGTGGGCTTGCGCAAGAATTGTGCTCTTAGTTTTTCTGTGGAGGTACAGGCAAGAGGCTGTAGTGCATATCAGGCTTCGAACGACAATATCTGAACACCCTTAGGTTATAGACTTTAGCAGGGTTCCCAGAGGGCATCTTCTACAATATGGTGCTACGCGAACCGGAGAAATACGAAAGTATCTTAACACCTATCTTCACGTACAAGTTTTCACATCGTAGTGAAGATGTCATGCGTTTGCTCGATAGCATAGGCTGATGACACCAGTTGAACTACGAGGAAAATGCGGAGCATGTGAATAAAGCACGCTCATATCCGCAAGGCGGTATGAAGTCTGCCGGAAGAGTGCTCATCGAACTGTTTTCGAAGGCACCCCCAAGGGTCTGCGGGGCGGAGATGTCATCGCACGACTGACGATCCGCAAGTCAATGAATATTCGGTGGGCTCTTCAGAATTCCATCCTTCGAGGTGGCGGACTTCGCACACTTGCACCGGGTTCTAACAGACGCATTGATTGCAACGCTCGCATCGCAGGCAGGAAACCGCACGCAAGTAAACTCAGGCATCAGCAGACCAGGACTTGGAGTGTCTTAAAGGCCATATTTCACTCGGCTGCATATTCAAACTGCTCGAGAGTCTTCGTGGCGAGCGTCATCAGATCTAGGAAGGAGCTGACGGCGGCGCGGAGGAGGCGAGCCTCCGTAGCTGCGAATCTCCTGTGATCACATTGCGCACCCAAGCAAACCCCTTGTTACACCCCGAGGCGATTTACAACACGGTAAAATATCGCTGCTGCACGGAAAGGTAGTCCAAAGGCGTGTGGTCTGGACTACCGTGAACATTCATGGCAGGCACGCACTTGTCTGTGTACCCAAAGCGGCACAGGGTGCACCTTGGCGACAGGCGTTGCTAGATAACGCAATAGCCGAGCTTGGTCCGAACGTCTTTATTGCCACCCGACTGCTTAAATATTCAAATGCATAACTGAAGCCGAAGGCAGCGCGATAAGCCGCCGTGAGGAGCGGTTTCTGTACAAAACCCTATGAAAGCTCTTCGATGTTCGCGGAAATGAAGACATTTACACTCAAAGGGTGCCCTCCAACGTGAAGCCAAGCGCAAGCGGATTAACCTTAATATCCAAGAAAATACCTTGGATATTAAATTATATAATTATGCACTCACAGTGCCCTCCCATAAAGAAGATGGGGACCCGTGGATAAGTCTACACGCGAAATCTTTCCCCCAAGCAAAAGGCGGGGCTCCCTGAAGTACGTACGCGTGGAGCGTGGAGTCTTGTACGTGCAGCGTCCGAGAAACTTTGCCTTGATTCAGCTGAGGCATCCAATAAGCCTGTGTCAGACGCCTGGGGAAACGCACAACCGGATCTGAAAGTTGAAGGCAACGCGCAACGGGAATATACCTCCGCATCCACGTCAAGCGTAGTCATGATCATTTGTGCGTGAGCGTGGCTGGCATATTCCGCCTGCATTGAACTGTGTCAGACCGCAGCCGTAAGTGTAAGCAACGACAACTCATAAGTGTGCAGTGAAATCGTCGTATAGAAGTTTACCCGCGCGTCGTCGACTCGAAACGAATATCATAACAAAGCGCCGCAACGAAAAAACATTTGAACGCATATCGATAAGAGAATTCAGTAACTTGTAAAACCTTGGTGGATTCAGCGAAATATCCCGAGAGTTACAGGATACACAAACACTTAGGATCGTGACTGCGACAATAGGTACATACTATTCAAAATCCATGTGATGATAACTTTGCAGATAGGCGATCTGCACCGAATTGGACTGAAACCAAAATAGATGGTTAAGCAGCTGTGTATCTGAAAATATCCTGCAAATGTATGTGGGAAAGTACAATACTCACAGTCAAGGTTGAATTCATATCAAAATTGTAGGGAAAGCAGCAAACCCAATCGCCGAAGCTAGACCAACGCATGCACGAAAATCTACCTTTAGCACCAGAATCCGCCTCCCTTCCTCTAATAAGCCTTCCGTTGTTCCGTGTGCAATAACAACGTCGAGTGCCCACAGTTCTACAGTAGTTCTTGTATCTATCCGAGGACGAGCCCTCCGCTAGTTCCGCTCGTTCTTACCCGGTATATTAGCGAGGAAATTACCTCTGTACTGTACTGTCGGTTTTCTGTACTGTACTGTCGATTTTGGAGAAATATGTGCCGACGTGGCAGCCGTGCGACAGTACAGTACAGCCCGAAGGTTTAAGCGAAATATTATCGAGAGAGGGGCATGCAGTATTTTCCACCACGTTTTGTACTGTCGTCTGTACTGTCGTATACTGTCGTCGGTACTGTAGTCTGTACTGTCGGCTGTACTCCGTATACTGTCGTGTGTACTGTAGCATGTACCGGCCGTTCCGCACCATACTTAATTTCATTTTGGCGACATCCACGCCTCCGCCTCTATACTGTCGTCATTTTTGTCTGCATTGTACTGCCGTCGACGAAAAACGGTGGACCTCCAACCAGAGACGCGGAAATTGACATGCTGTCACGGACGCAGTACAAAGACGAGACAGTACAGACCAAACGACAGTACAGTACAGAGGTAATTTCCTCGTTAAAATTACGGGTTACATTACCCATAGGCGGGGGGACACTTATTACCACTGTTTTGAGGGTGCGGCGTTGGGGCGCGACACGGGCGATTCGGTATCATGGGCCATGGAAAATTTGTGTATTTTGGACGTCAAAAAGCTCCCATTTTGGTCAGATACGATATTTGGGGTCCTTGGGGGGGTTTCCACATCATATGAATATTTCCCGTCAAAAAAGTAGGGGACACTTATTACCATATGGAAATCCATCAATTATCACCCCTCACGCCTCACCCACTTGTAAAGTTCATATAGGAGGATGCTTGGGACCCATTGGGACCCCATGCGGGGACTAATTTGACCGATAACCCGTCATGGGCACCCCTTGCTTGCCCGCCCATACACGCGGGGCGCGGGCGGTGCTACGCCGCACTGCACCCGCCGGTGGCACGCACCCAAGGTGGGCCGCGCGGGCGGCCACGGTGCGATACCATAGGCAAAACTTACCATTTAGATGTAGTTTGACGTGTACAAAGCCCTGCAACCACTGCTGGAAATGACAGCCTGACTAGTTTGTACAGTCAGGTGTCATATCCAGTGTGTCATTCTCGGTGTACAGCTAGTGACCTAGACTCGGTATTTATGTCCATCTATACGAGTCTAGTCATCCGTTTGTTCCGTCGGCTCTCGGGTCCCCGCTGTCTGTTGAGTTGTTTTCAGCAGGTTATGGGACTCACTTCACGCTTGCGTGATTTGTTTCTAGCGTAGTATTTCATTTATTTTGGTCTATATCTTTCGTTTGAGTGTTCTCACGCCTTGTGAGACACTCTAGATCAGAATTACGCTAGAGCTTGGAACGCTCTTTGGCAGTGGGTTGTTACGACGGATGGCTACTATCCTTAATCCAGATCCTCCCACAAGGATCTAGCGCAAATGGGCATGGCGACCTTGTATATCGTATATAGTGGCCCGGCATATGCTTTGGGGCAATATTTATGACCCGTTTGAATTATCTATCACATTGTTTTGCTTGAAATGTCGATGGTTTAACCTTTAATCTTATTGTGGTTTGGGTGGGTGCTTTCACAGAATTTTAATTAAAATGCTAGATCCTACCACAAGGATCTAGGGTACCGACAACTCTAGGCCTTGCTGCACGAGCTCGGGTTGGTGCGTATGTTGTTAACCCTCGAGGGTATGACCAAAACTAATTTTGTAAGCCCTTAAATATCATACTAGCCGGATTAATCGCCGCATATGCGCATGACATGGTGTAGTACCGTCAAAATTCAATATTTCCATCATAATTAGGGTCTGAAAATCGCATTCTAGAACCTCTAGCGGTAGTTCTAACCGTTCAAAAAATCCCCAAAAAATCCCAAGGAGACTTTGAAGTCATATTAAAGTACTGAAGTGCTCACCAAGGCAAAGATCTAGCCTCAAAGCTTAAAGTGAACCAAGATTTACGCCCCAAATGCGAAATTACTCCCATACTTAAGGAATGTGTATATCTTACCCATGTGACCGCGTTCGTGTGATGTGTCCAATATACACTATCCAAGTCGTATTTTGACCCAAACATGATTAATATACATGCATACCTTGAGATATACCATGTCTATGGTGGCAAAGGATCGATATACGATTGGCAAAAAATTGTGGAAGATGCACCCCGGTTTTGAAGCTTTTAAAAACGTAGCAATTCAAAATTTGGTTGGGGCATGCTATAAAAGCATTAGCTAGGAGTATATGTGATGGATTCTCGTCAAACCACGCACCATACTACTTAATATAGGTCCCATGTGGAAAGTATTTCTTGGTGTTGACTTGTAGAAACCTCGTGGGGCGCCTAAATAAATTATTGAAAAAGTGATCCTTGTGGGAGGATCTAGAGCGTTCTAGGTCCTCCCACAAGGATCTCGGGATAGTAGCCACGGAGTGGTGCTCTACGATTTTTCTTGAGTGAATTCATCTTTTGTGTTCAGTTTCTTTTATGGATTCACCTCAGATTTCTTCGAGCGAAGAGCTTCGCGCTCTTTTGGCGACTATTGATGGCAAGCTTCAAAACTTGGACTCTTTGAACCGCTCGCGCTCTGTCAGCCTGATTCATTCCATGGCGCGCGCCCTTTCGCATTTCCAGAGCTCGGATTTTCCGGTGGCATCATCGGCGGCTTCTACACCTGTTGTCCTTCAGATTGTTGTTTCAGAGGCTAGCACACATGTTGGTGGTGCTCAGGGCGCTGAGCCTACAACCGTGGAATCCGGGATATCCGATGTTTCTTTTTGCGAGAAGGGTGTTGGAGATGGCGTGGTTATTGTCGGTTCAACATCCGTTTCTTGTCAAGTCACTACCACCAGACCCTCGCCTAGTATCCCTAGGGCGAGAGACGTTGTGCCACAGGCCCCTCCTGTGCGCACAGAAGTACATTACTTGCATGCCCCTCACTCAGCGCATTCTTATTTGCATTCTGGACAGCGCCAGCTTGAGGAGTATGAAAGTAGTGTGACCGAAGATGAATCGGAGTACCCTGTTGGGTATTTCGACGATTCTGAAGACGATTTGGAGGAGGAAGAGGGGTATGATGGCCACTTGGCTTGCGCACCGCATTTTTCTACCCTTCGATTGGAACAGGGTTCTGGGCTGGACACAGGTCTCCGGCTAGAGTCTTATGGCGGAGTTTTAGAACCCTCAATTGAGGAAGGTTTTTTTACCGCAATATATATCTGATGTTGACGATAATTCTACAGTGGAGCCCCTCCCAGAGCCCACAGTAGAAGAGTTTGAACACGAAAAGTTTCCGGAGGCAGCTTTCGCTGAAGGAGGAGAGCACGATGATGAGTACACCGCAGAGGAGTGGGCTCCCTGGGACGCAGGGGCTTACGACTCTCACGAGTATGGTGGTGCGTCAGAGGAGTTCGCTGAGCCGATTTTGACGAGTATGTTGACGACGAGTACTATTCCGATGATTACTGATTTCTTTTCGTTGACCGGCGGGGCGTTACTTGGGAGCCAGCCACTTGTCGTAGTTGAGATCGAATGTTCATTTTGGCATCTTATTTTGCTATCCTAGCCACTTGCGAGCAGCGTTTGTTTTTTTATGGCACGTAATCCATGGGCGGAGATCCCTTTTCAGAGTGCAGAGCAACAACGCTACATCGACCGGCAGGGTTTTCTTAATTTTAGCTGCCTAACCCAACATGCAGACCGGCGGTTTCTTGCGTGCGTTACCCAACCACTTGCAGGAAAAAGCATTTGTGATCGGAGACGTATTATTATTTTTATCTCGTTGCTCACAGCTCATCCTAGCATGTACTTTATGCTTTAGCACTCAGCCACATCTTGAGACCTAGCTAGCTCCTAGAGTTGACATCTTACATTTCTTTCAGTAAACTCTAGTAGCTAGGGTGGTGTGTAGTCACAAGCTGTGCACCTCAAATGAGGTGGCGTGTGCTGGAAATGACAGCCTGACTAGTTTGTACAGTCAGGTGTCATATCCAGTGTGCCATTCTCGGTGTACAGCTAGTGACCTAGACTCAGTATCTATGTCCATCTATACGAGTCTAGTCATCCGTTTGTTCCGTCGGCTCTCGGGTCCCCACTGTCTGTTGAGCTGTTTTCAGCAACCACCTACCATGTCGCCACATGCCCCCCCGGACGGGCGCAAGCCGCCCCACCCGAACGGCCGAAATTCAGAAAAAGCCAGATTTCGGCAATGAGATTCCCGTGGAATGAGCCCTCTCGAGTGCGACCCGCAGGGGGTGTGGAGCTGTGGACCCCTATAGCGGGATGTTTTGGACCCATTGGGACCCCATGGGACTAATTTGACCGATAAACCGTCGTGGGCACCCCTTGCTTGCCCGCCCATACACGCGGGGCGCGGGCGGTGCTACGCCGCACTGCACCCGCCGGTGGCACGCACCCAAGGTGGGCCGCGCGGGCGGCCACGGTGCGATACCATAGGCAAAACTTGTAGTTTGACGTGCACAAAGCCCTGCAACCACCTACCATGTCGCCACATGGCCCCCTTGCTGAAATCTGTTTCGGCAGCCCTGACCGGGAGTCCCGGTGCAGGCCCCTATGACAGATTCCTAGGTAGCCAACACTGGACTTGTGACTGATCCGTAAGCCCGTGCTGTGACACATCAAGGTCAGGGAAGATATCTTACCCCGATTGGCCGGCCCCGGGCTGAACTGAGTCGCCAAAATGAGGCCCGGGCCGAAGAGGGGCCGAAAGAGAAATTGCTTTGGGGCCGAACCAAATTGGCGCAAACTTCTAAAATTTTGATGAAAATTTTTGCGATTTTTGCATTTTTCCATACTTAAGATTAAAATTTCGCCCCTCTTCGGGCATTTTGTAGTTTGGACCGGGCGGACCGAAGGCGGCCCGAAAGAAATTTTGATTTGGGGCCGTACCAGCTCAACGGAAGATATCTTCCCTTATCAAGGTGTCACAGGTAGCTAGGACCGAGACCGTTCCGACTCCGTGACCGTTCCGGGTATATCTAGCTTAGGGTTTATTTCTTATACGAGTTTATCTATATTGGTTCCAGGATTGTCTGATATCCGTGAACCGGGATATTCTAGTAGGTCGTGGACCCATTCCACGCTATATTCCACAGCTAGTTTGGCCATGATTGGCTAAAGCAGCCGCTTGGAGAGGTGGTGCGCGACGGCGCGTTTGGGGACTCACGGGAATTTTGAGATGAGTTGTTTGCGGTGAGCGTCTTTGAGCCGCAGCTATGGGGATTCGACCTGGACCGGGCCTACTCGACGCAATGTTCATTTACGGTATTACGCTTGCCCTGATCCCGCTTGCTACCGATTGTTGGGCTGGTGGCTCGAGCACCTTCGACCTCGACGACGTCCTCCAGTGCCCTTCGCTCGCATGGCTCTTCCGCTCTTTCCGTAACTGTGGCGTCGCATCTTCCCCACGACATTACCCGAACGCGCCCCGGCGTACTACCTCCCATCACGCTTTCAGAGTTATGGGTGTTATCACCAGAGCAAAGAAGTCCCTCACGAGGGACACCGACATTGATGCCTCGCTGAGGCTTATGGACGGGGTTCGGAACAGCCCGACGGTGCGGACACCGACTGTTCCGACCCCCAACCCTGCTTCGAACGAGGACGCCGACGTGGCTATCAGGCGTTACTTGCAGGAGCAAGCGAGGCTGACCGACGAGATCTACAAGGCACGTCTTCATCGTGCCTGGGCCAAGAGCATCCGCGAGGACGTTCTTAGTGACAAGAAACACCATTTCCGCGGTACGGACGACGTTGGCCTTCTGTCCGACCTGGTGGTGCAGCTACGTACAGAGTTCGAGTCGGCTGGACTGGAGCTGAAGTCCTTTGATCTCGACGACCCCCTTACCCCGGTTGTGAGCCGGGTGAATGGCCTTCTGTACGACGTGATGGCTCTCGTGGTGGAGAAGCACAACAACGCGTATGTCTGGCTCACTGGTACGGATGCTTCGTCTGACCGAGATGGCCGGCGAGCTTTGGTCGACATCATCAAGGGCTGCGTACCAGTGGCGCTACGGGAGTCGCAGCAGGAGGAGTATGCGGCCTTACGTTACCCCGCAAACGTAGACCCGCAGCCGATTTTGGCGCGGGAGCAACGTTTGGTGCGGGATAACAGGGCCTCCGACTGGACACCTACGGAGGCTACAGTAATCACTCACCTTTAAGGAACTCCGACGTTAAGGAACCACGCCTTTTGGGGGGCCAAGTTGATGAGAAAAGCTGGCTGGACTTTTTTCTTTATGGAATCACCCTGAAATAAGAAATATGGTGCTGGCTGCCTATCTTAAGGGGCATTTCATACATTTCATATATTAAGAAATCTAGGCTGGAAATTTTACCAAAATGGTGTAGGCAGATGCTATTTTTATTGGATTTTTTTAATAAAACTCTGCAAAAATCGAGGCACAGTACGATATGATGATTAAGTTCATACGTAACTACATTATCATACTTTCACCCGGAATAAATCTCAGGGTCCGTTTTCTAGGTTTTGAAAATTTTAAGAAATGTGGCTGGCTATGTACGGATGGCACGAGGATGGCTATGGAATGTGCTGGCTGGCTTAAGAGATCCCGGTCACTATTCTTAACATATTCCATCGGACGCTACCCCATGGCTGCTGACTTGGCTCATGTCCCGTTGGCCTCACTCCGCTCCATCATGGTGGTAGAGATCTACCAGGCTTGGGCTCAGACTGACACGGGGAAGGCGGCTTCTGGCGCGGACGGCGTCTCCGCGCACCTCTCCAGCAGCGAGTACGACGCCCTCCTCGTGAAGATCACGGAGCTGAAGGAGTTGGTACAGCGGCAGCACGGGGAGGGCGCTCCGATGGTGCGGCAACAGCGGGTGCAGCAACGGCAGCAGCAGCAGCAGCGTGCGCAGCAGCCGAAAGGCTACCGTATGGGGCAGCACAAGATGCCGCCCGTGGGATTCGACCGGGACGACCAGCGAGCTAAGCCGTACTGTGGCAGGTGCAAAAAGGCAGGCAAAGGTGAGAGCTACCATTTCTACCGCGACTGCCCGTTGGGCGGGCGCCAACACCCGCCCACCTCCGCCGCGGCATTCTGCACAGGGGAGAAGTCCTGTCGCGATTGACCGGCCCCTGGCCGAGAGAGTCTCCCAAAAAGAGGGTTTGGCCGAAGATTGGCCGAAAGAATTTTGACCCTTAAGTATGCAAAAAGATGTGAAAACAAGAGAAAAACACATGTTTTCTCGAAAATTGGCCGAAATGCCTCCGGAGAGGACTTCTGCCCTGATTCTGCATTCCTATCGACGAGGAGGACGCGGAGGGGGTGCATGCACTTGCCATGTGTGCGCTCTTCCAGCAGGCAACGGACGATGGCGCGGAGTCCTTTGCTCGTGCGCCCGCCGCGTACGGGCCGCCTGCGGTGCTTTGTGCGGGAGCGGTGGGCGGCATCGACGTGTCCGCTTACGGCTTCTCGGTGGAGCAGCAGTCGGTTCCTGACGAGCCCGTGGGAGACGACATTCTCCGACGGCTCGACGACCTTGCCGCGGAGGTTCACTCCGCGGCCAATCACCAGGTGCACTTCACACACGCATCTTTCCCGTCTCCTGACGACATCGAGCAGCAGGCTTCGGCTCTGGTGTGCGGACCCGCCGCGGCGGGGACCACGCCGGAGGAGCAGGTTCCGGCAGGTGGCGCGGCGGCATCGGCACCCGCCGTGCCGGCCCCTGCTATGCCTGTCTCGCAGGGGAAGGATGTGGAACCCGCGCCACTGCAATCGGCGCGGGTGACCACCACAGCGGAGACGGACGGTGAACTCGCTGGGTTCGTTCAGACCGTGAACCACGCCGCTATCGGGCAGGTTGATCTCACGGGTTACGACACGGACGACTACGAGGACCTCGCCGACGACAGCTTCATCGTGAAGCCGCAGACTCCGGCCATTTCGGCAAAGCATGCGTCGGAGTCCGCGACCCACGTGCCTCAGTCTGGTGGTGCAGCCCGCACCTACGGTTGTGGCAAGCCGCCATGGGGCTTCCCCGCACACGCGGGCCCGTGGGGGTTTCATTACTTCGTCTCTCTCTTTCTTTTGATCTCGATCATGGGAGCGGGAGCTGCCGCCTACACGGCGGCCAATGACATCGACTCTGTGCAGGTATCGGGTCGGGCTGCACCGCAGCCGGTGCTGTGCAGGGGGGATTTATGCATCTACCCTGGTATATCCGAGCTGGACCCCGTCACTCTGGATGCAGTACTGCACTCCCTGGGTGCTGCGACGGTGGTTCACCGGCCGCCTGACCCACTGGAGAGCAGTGTTGCAGGCTACTACCGTGGACATTGTGGTGACGGTGCCCCTCTGGACTTTGACCCCGAGTAGCTATCCTTCTGGTTCTGGCAGTACACCACTCTGGTGGTGTGCTGAGATGTACTTTGAACTCAACATGGTCTTCAATTTGGTTTATGTTTCTACGTTGACACCTTTAAATTCTTCAAACTGACTTGCTGACACAGTGCCTTTCAGTAGTTTAGCAGGACCTGAGTGCCTGTATGTTTCTGCTCTTGTGCCGGCTAGAGGGTTCCAATTTGTGTATCAGAATAGCACAGTTGGATTAGCAGTTAGGACTTGTCATCCTAGCTTCTGCCCTGACTTATCTTAACTTCTCTGACTTACCTATCAGTCACCACCCACAGTGCTGGGGTGGTGTGCTGAAATCTGTATAGGCAGCCCTGACCGGGAGTCCCGGTGCAGGCCCCTATGACAGATTCCTAGGTAGCCAACACTGGACCTGTGACTGATCCGTAAGCCCGTGCTGTGACACATCAAGGTGTCACAGGTAGCTAGGACCGAGACCGTTCCGACTCCGTGACCGTTCCGGGTATATCTAGCTTAGGGTTTATTTCTTATACGAGTTTATCTATATTGGTTCCAGGACTGTCTGATATCCGTGAACCGGGATATTCCAGTACCCCCGGACGGGCGCAAGCCGCCCCACCCGAACGGCCGAAATTCGGAAAAAGCCAGATTGCTCAACACCTGATGCGAAAATCGGCTCTTGTGGCCATCGGTGAGAATGATTAGGGGCCTAGGCAAGCCACGTGCGGTGACCTCCTTATCAAGCATATCCATGCGGTCGCCCAAAGTGTCACCAGTTTGCACTCCTTTCTCTGTAGGGGAAACGAGGAGGAATGTGGAGATGTGTTGTGCTTCGTGAATTTGGTTGGTGAAGATGTGGCGTGCCTCTTCTATCGCCATGTTATTGGACAACCTAGATTGTGCGAAAATGACTTGGTCACCCCACTTGAAGCCATCAAGGGACCATACCATATGCACAGTGACACAAGTGCGGTTAGGATGAGCTGCTTCCTGCGCAATTTCGCCCTTACCAGCACCCACCTTCTTCTTGCTGTTGCCCTTGTTGTCTGCATAGTCTATGAATTGGGGGAGCTCATCCTCGTTCAAGATTCTGCGTGGGTCCAAGATGGTGTTTGTAGCCTCGTCATAAAGTGGGGCTTCAGGGTTTTCAGCTTGCAACCCATACCTGCACACGCACAACGAAGGATAAGAGATGTTATGAAGACGTGAGAAATTAGACTTTTCGGGAAGTTACACGAGAGCCTATGCATATGTGCATATGCATAGGTGCAAGAATGCACCGAATTCCGCATGTATCTCTCTGTATAGATATAGCACGCGAAGCTTGTGTCACGGGGAATGGAGAACGAGCAAGGGACTTGCTTTCCATAGAAATGCGCATCGACCGCTTCCTCAGTCGCGGCTTGCACACGTTTCTTATCTTGTTTGTGCTTGTGCTTCTCGCTCAGCGAGGACAGAAGCATACCGCTTGTAGAATCTCTGAAACCACTTTACAGATAGCTTTCCATTCTTGAGGCACGTCTTGGCCGCTGATGACAAAGCTTGTGCCTTCCTCCCTCGAGATACCTCATATAGCTTCTTCCTACACGTGAGAATCTCGCAGATCTTTTCGCCAAGCTCGTCGCGATCTTTCCCCTCCTTGACCTTGTTGCAAGCTACAAGCCATTCAACAACCTCTCCCTCTTCAACCTTCGTCAGTACTTTCTTGTCGTCACGAGATGCTCTGCGATTGGATGCGCCCTGATGGGCCAACTGGGCTGTCACTTTCCTACCAATTGATCGGGGGTCAAGACCCTTGAACTTGGGAACGAGAATCGCTTTAAAGCCCATGCATTAATTATCGATGCAATAGTCTACCGCTTCTGCATATAATGCGTGCTCTCTTTCCTTTCCCATGCCGGTCGGTTGGCACTATGCCATACGGTCCGCTCGAAACAAGGCAAGGCTGTAAAGATAGGAAATAATATCACCTTCGTCGGCTGGCGGCGACTGTAGATACGCGTAGACGGAAAGGACACACCCGACAGACAGAGTGAAACGAACGAGCACTGCACTCGTGGACGTCAGGCAGGGCCAAGGTTTTCACGCGACATAGGATAGTTCATAGTAAGTGTAACACTATGTTGACCTGTATCGTGTATGTATAATCGTGAGCATGCAGATAGCAGCATCCAGATCTCTCATTTTTTATAACAATAAGATGCTACACTCGACTGCCACACTGTATGATCGCAGCAGTCGACGGTATGCGTCTAATGACCAAGGTGGACACTTATTGCCATGTATCATTACGTAATATAGGGTGATCTTGCACACCCCGGTTCAAGCACTGTACCGCGATGCGCGTCATGCCACATAGAAAAAACACCTTCCATACACCCCAAAAAAGTAATTATAACTTCTTGTCGAGTTAAACAAAGGCCTGCTATCGACACCAGAACTGCGGGGGTATTTTTAGCTACTCCGGGTAGTCCATTTCCAGGGTTTTCGCTCCAGATAAGGCGAATCCGAGCATCGACCGATATATGGGGCGTTCGGGCTTCCAAATTTACTTAAAAGTCAACTTGGGTTAACGGGGTTTGGGCTATATATGGCCGCAAGGCATCACCCACGTGCACAGTGGTAATAAGTGTCCAGTGGTAATAAGTGTCCCCCCGCCTATACCCCTCCCTCCGCGCTCGCGCTCGTGCGCTGGGGTTCTTGCATTCTTGCATATGGGGTCGATATCATATAAGGGACAACCCCGCAAGCCGGGGTAACCACCCACCCCGGATTGCAAACCCCACAACATATTTTGCCGGGGCAAATTATTACAGTATATATATATATATATATTTGGGTTGGGATCGGCGGGTTGAACCACTTATTAGACTTTGCATAGATCAACCATGGGGAGGGTGGGCATGGCTACCTCTGACCTTTCGGATGATATTGGCTTCATGTCAATTAGCTATCTCTGACCTTTATAATATATCTGATGTGAAACAGGTGAATATATATATATATATGAGGATAATATATATATTCACTGCAGCAGGAACACGTAAAGACAGTGCCGCGAAACCGGGTGATAACTAAACCGATAGATAGGTTACGTGTGAGCTAACTAGCAGATCACGGTGGCGATGGTGACACACGACCGGTACGCCGCGACCGTGACACACACAGCAAGGGGTGATACTAGGAGAAGTTGGGCCCCCATACAAAGGGGGGATTGACTTCCCCGTGACACCACCTCACCCCGAAGGTGTGAATGGTCATGCAAGAGCAATGAAACCCTAAACCCTAACCCAATGTCAATTTAATGTCCACGCCGAGGGGGCCTTTTCCAACCCAGCTAGAGGCACATCCGTGCATGGGCGCTGCCTAGGCATTTAAGAGACAAGTAAAAGGTGAGGTGGGCTAGTCCCGCTCTAAGGTTTGTTGAGCCGCGGCATTGGTGACGATCGAAGGAATCCACGGAAAGCTGGCCAATCGGAGTCCTCTTCAGTGAAGCCATGAAGGGCGGCATCCTCGTCGGGGTCCCCGGGCACCTCGTCGGGGCCAGTGCATGCCAGGTGCAGAGATGGCCGCTCAAGCGGCTGATCCGCGGGCGGTGCCACCGGCTCGCTAGCCGTAGATGCAGATAACCTACGTACGGGGCGAGCTGTGGCGACGGGTCGATTGCAGGCGCGACGAAGGTCATGACCGCCACGTCTGCAGGGGTGTCGGCCTGCTGAGCTGGCACCACCGGAGGTCTGACGGCAGGGCAATCCGGCGCCTGGAAGGATGCAAGGGCAGCAGCGAACGCCGGGGGTGGAGGCCGCTTCCCGGCGGGGAGTGCGGTGTCGGGCGCACGCCCGGTGCCAATGCCTCCTTACACATGTAAGGGCAGCATCCACGGGTGTCGGGGTGAGCATCGGTGACCCCCCACATACGGAAGCACAAAATGCAGGGGTGCCCGACGCCCACCCAGCGCTTTATTTACCATGGCGCCAACGGGTTCTGTCTTCCACTCACCAACCGGCTTGGTGGTGTAGGCGTTCTTACGGTCAAAGGTGACGGCGTTGAAGTTCGCTTCTTCTCCCGCTCACCACCACCACCGGACGGCGTGTGCCCGGAGGCACAGCGTGAGCCGATATGTCTATGCGTCCGTATGTGTGTCATCGGGGGTAATCTGGGATTGGCACGATGACAGTGAAATTGGGCTTGAAATCACGATGAGAATGAATACCAGATGTCCGGGGTATGACAGTATGACACTATGACAATATGACAGTATGACAGTATGACACTATAGTAGTATGACAGTACTGTGGGGGGTGTCATCGTGGAACTCAGTCAGACCCTCGAAGAATGGTCGGATTCGCATCGGGGTTGAAAAGACAATGAAATCGAATATCAGATATCAAGGTTATGACAGTATGACAGTATGACGCTATGACAGTATGACAGTATGACAGTACAGTAGTATGACAGTACTGTGGAGCAGTCATCGTGTCAGCCTGTTGGCATAACATCTGAATCGAGAATGACGAATCGGAATTAGAAATGAGATCGGATCGGGAACTGAACGTTGAGCCGAAGTGTGACATCGGCTCTAGAGTGGTTGACCCTGCAACCTGAGTGACGAGTGAATAAGTGGAGCACTTGAGAAGTGTTTAGCCTTCAGAACTCGGAACCGAATTATCGTTTGTACATCAATCTGGCCCTGATCCAGTATATTATAAAAATCCGAATTGTGTACCTTTGCACGTTCAATCAAAAACATATCTCCGAGCATCTGTCGTCGTGCCCCTGGCACATTTGGTATCAGCGTGCTGCGATTTCGCCTCTGCGCAACTCGCCCACGGGCCTTTTGAAACTTCCGTTGTGATACAGGGGGAGAGCTGCACTTCCGGCTATCTGGGCGCAAGTTTAGCCTCCGTAAGTACATTTTTTTTCGTATACAACGGCCGTATCCTTTGGAAAACATCTCCAAAACTTCATATTTTCGCCCCTTAACACTGGGGGCTCAACCAGGCTCAGAAAAGTCAACATTCGTTTTCCGATCTTAAACTCCAAGTCTGCCCCAGGCTACAAACAACCGTCAGGGAGCACCCTAAAGGGTTTCCCCGGTTTATAGTAGCCAGGAAAACCTCATAGCCCACTTTCTAGAGCCTTAAAAAGGCGAAAAACAGCCAAAAACAGCCCAAAATAGCCGTTTTAGCCCCTTTTCAGCCTACCCCCAAACCTTCCACAGTAGCCCCCACCACCAAAAACTCCTTCCCCAGACCCCATAGGACACCCTAGAACCCCTCAATACCGCCCTCACGGCCACCAGCAGTTGGGAAAGCCCCTCAAAACAGCGCTTTTAGTGGCTTCTGGACAGTTCCTGGACAGTTTCTGGACACCTCTGGTTTACCCTCTGGCTGGATTATTTTGGGAGTGTACGAAGTCCGGTTACCTTCTGGGACCTTGCTGAGCTTTCTGGTTGCAGTTTCTTGACCCCTGCCTGCATACATAGGCACTTGAAATCTGTGTCGCGGAGCCCTGGCGAAATTATGAGTTCGCCGGTGTATGGCAGTACCCCCTTCGCCAGAAGAATACAGAAGAGCGTGGTGGAAGCAAGGACCCATCAAGTGGGTATTCCCCCCAGACCCTACCTACCCACCAGCAGGCGCCTTCTGGCAGAGCGGTCCTTGGAGCGGTCCTCCTTCCCCCTCCTCCTCTTCAGACGACGAGGTGGAAGACAACTGAGCGCCTGGACAGCATACACCCTGGCTATCCCACCAGCGCGCCACTACCGTGAGTGGTACTACCAGGGGTTCACGGTTTTCGTCTTCAACTACCCGGACCCTTACCACCCAGCAATACCGGTGCTTCCTGGTGAAACCTTGGCCGACGCTCCACCATCTCCAGAAGTCAGCCCTACACCTTCACCTCCTCCTTCCCCCCCTCACGAAAGCGACACTGAATAAATAAAAGGCGAGCACTTCCTACCTTCTGCTCACCTGTGGCTTTTGCCACACCCAGTGTGCGATCTGATCAGCCCAGCAGCCAGTATGTCGCAACATATATCAGAGTCCTTTCCCAGCATGGGGGTCAGTGCAGAGCCGCTACGCCCCCCATTGTTCTCGCCCCTCACCTTCCCATCGCCCGCCGCTTACGCTTCCGCTCACCCCATTCCACATCCAGGCACCACCATGCCCTACACAGCGGTGCCCCGCCCTTATACTATGCCGGATGGCACCCCCGCACAGGCTGTATGGAACGGCGTCAATTGGGTATTGCCCCAATCAGCGCCCCTCGCTGGGGGAGTATCACCAGTGCCGTTCACACGGGGAACCCATCACCCCGTGGGCGCATACCCCACACCGTTCCAACAACAGCTACAGCAGCAGCAGCAGTGGCTCGCGTACCAGCAGCAGCAACAGCAGTGGCTTCAACAGCAGCCACTGGAACCGATGCAGTAGCAGTTACAGCAGCAGCAGTTACAGCAGCAGCAGCTACAGCAGCAACAGCAGCAGCAGCAGCAGCAGCAACAGCAACCGCAGCCGCCACAACAGCCGCAACATCGACCACAGCAGCCCCAACAGCTGGCACCAGCCACCTCCGCGCTTCATGACTCAGGCGCGGATCCCTCATCGCTGCAGCACTTCATCAGCATCGGCGCCGCGGCCCTGCCGGACCCTCTGCAGATACCCCTTGACAGCGGGGTTCAGCAGAACGTCTTGGGCGGTACCCAGCTCTTGGTGCGTCACCTTCCCGCGGTGGCGACAACCTCAGAGACTCGCCGGCGTCGGCGTTCCCGAAGGGCATCCTCGGGCCCTGCGACACATGGCAAGCATCTTCCAGGTCCAAGCCACGCACCTGATCACTCTGACCCCGACTCCGGCACGGACATCAGCCGCACCAGCACGGGGACCAGAGGCAGCCGAAGCACGCAGGCACGGGCTGAGCGCAGGCGGAGGGCCGCCCACAGGTCCGGCTCTGACTCGGACGCGAGCGGCCGAAGTGAACACATTCGCAGAGAAGTCCTAGCGGCAGTACAGGCCCTGGACATCTCCGCGGTGCTCTCGAGAGGACTCGCGCTGCCTGGTGCGACGACATCGGCAGGAGCCTCCCCACCAGGCGACCTTCAGGGCAGCGCACAGGGCCTGACGGCGGACCATCTACACGAGGCAGACGCCGTCGCCAGCGTAACCCCTCCAGTGCCTCAGACCGCCGCTGAGACCGCCCCCGCCGAACCTCCCACTCAGGGCCGGCCAAATCCCCATAACATGATGGTGGCCCGCCGGCGGCAGTCGATGGAGACGGTGGTGCACGGCGGTGGCAATCCCGACTCAGAGCCCAGAGACTCCAGTCCAAGCGACTCGCCACCAGGCCCCCCTAGTGATCCACCTCAGGATCCCCCTGACGATCCCGCACCAGAGCCCTCCTACCCTCAGTACCCAGAGGTCAGAGCCCTCTTCGTCACCCACGATGGTGGGTCATTGTGGGTGCACCAGTCAGCTGGGGTGCGAGGCGCGGCAACCGTCTCTCTACCATGGGACGAACGCCGCCGGGCTGGGGTGCAGGGCGACGCCATCTTGTTCAGGATCATGCACCTGTTGGGAGCGCCGCTGACTGCATATGCGCGCATGGGGGGCCGGCTACACCATGCACCCCTACCCCTTACCAACCCTCGTGTGGAGACCTGGGTCCTCATGGTCGACCGCGAGGTCATGGATATGGCAATGGGGGACCCACCCGCGGCCAATGTGCGGTCTACCAGCATGGGGCAGCCAGTATGGGAGTGGATCCCTGCTACTGCGCGGGAGTCGGATATGCAGAACTTCGATCAGGACGGGCTCGCCGCGTGGTCGGAGGTCAGCAACTCCGATTGGTACCGGAGCATGAGCGTGGTGGCCGCACAACCATCCACACCCCTGCCCTTCCATACACCTCTCCCACTCCCCGCACCACCATCAGCCCCTACATTACCGCCCACTCCGACCGCAGTCCCCACAAATCCCGCGCCTGCGCCTCCGCCCGCGCATGCCCCGGGACCACCACCTCCTGCCCGTTTTCCCCATTCCGCCGCCGCAAACCCCGTTCATTCTGCCGCTGCCGCGAACCCCGTTCACTCTGCCGCCGCTGCGAACCCCGTGCTCTCTCCCAGCGCCACCCCCTTTGTTCCAGGCATCGTCCGTCTGCCGCAGGGCACTAACCTGCGAGCATCCCCAGATGAGGTCCGCCTGGAGCACAAGACCAAAGAGATGGTGCTAAAGCTGGTCAAGAGCGTCACCAGGTTCCCCCGCTCCGCGTCCGACACAAAATCGGCCGACAAGGAGGGCCTCCTGACGCAGTTGGAGCACTATTCCCACATGGTGCGGAAGGTATTCCAGGAGGCCATCGTGATCGAAGCACTGACCACTCCCAGTTGTACGCCATCAGTATCAGAGTACCAGGCGAGTGTGTCAAGCCTTCTTTGGAGCTTCAAGGAGTACACTCTTCAAGACCAGCAGAGAAAGTTCTTGGAGCGCGCGGCGGGGACCTTCGGGTCCGAGCAAGCTTGGCACCGACGCTACGGGGAGCTGGACGTGTTCTTCAGCGATCTGGCGGTGTGCTCTCTGACGCAGGCCTACCTGGAGAACGCACACGGCGAGGCCATTGCCCTGAAGCAGGCGGTGAACGAGACCGCGGCGGAGTATTTCTCGCGACTGGAGACCCGCATGGCCTCCGTCAACTTCTTGGCCGGCAGAGTCCCAAATTGCGTGGAGATGACCAACTTGTCGATGCTCTCTACGTACCGCCGGGGGCTGAAATATGCACCCAAGGTGATGCGGCGCCTGAGAGTCATCCACTTGGATGTCTCCAAACCAGAAGAGTGGGAGAGGAAGGCCGTCGCTGACGACATCCCAGGCACCCACAACGCCTTGTTGAAGATTCGGGAAGTTGCTGAGGAGGTGGAGAGCGACATTGACACGGAGGCGGCTCAAAGACGCTCCCAAGACCGTCCTCCCCGTGCCGTTTCCTTCGCTAACCCACCACCTCGCACCCCCTTCTACAGGCGTACCCCCTCTTCGAACCGCCCAGCCCTTGCCATGCTGGAGAACGGGCCTGCCACCACCGTCGCCGCGGCAGTGACTCCCTTGCCACCACCACCTGGCCTCTCCCGCCCTGATGCTCCGAAAGTCCGCCGGTGCTTCGCCTGTGGCTCTGCGGAGCACATCGTCCGTAACTGTACGGACGAGGCTAAGCTCAAGGAGTGGAGGGCCAATGCACCTGCTCGACTGGCGAACTCCCCTGGGTATGTAGCCGCCGTCGTTTGGGCCATCGAGCAGCAGGAGGACATCTCCTCGGTGGATGGCGTCCCAGAAGAGTTCTCCGAGGAGGTCCTGGCTCTTGCTACCTGTGAGGACGAGCAGAGCTACCAGACCCTGGCGGCCCTTGCGGGCATCGAGCTTGTGGAGGGTGACGGCCTTCCCCCGGTGGAGAGCGATGAATGACTGGCCGGCGGCCAGCCCCAGACCCTGCCCTTCGGGGAAGTGAGGTCTTGCCCTGATGATCAGACCCTCTCCGCCCTGGAGAAGCGGTCGGAACCAGTGGAACCCCGACGCGCCCGAGGACGCAGAGACCCTTGGGGCCAACGTCCCCACCCCAAGAGTGTGGCCTTCACCTCTGGGACCCGCTTGCGACGCACCTACCGCTCAGCTGGTGCCCCATCGCCGCCGAGGGATGACTTGTCCAGCCACCCTCTCGCAGGAAGCACCCCCTTCGATGAGCCGTCGCTACCTCTTGATGACGGCCCCGCTTATACACAAGCGAGGATCGAGGGTCGGAGGGGACGGCGAGTTCCCCGGCACAGACCCCCCATTATGGGCAACAACCGCGGAGAGCCCCGCGACCTTCGCCCCCGACCGCGTGTTGTCCTACCGCTGCCCATCTATCAGTCCAACCTCGCAGACCCACGGAAAAGGCTAACTGCGTGGCACTGGAAGAGAGATCTGTACTCCCTCCCCCTCGAAGTCGCCATGCAGCAGGTCCGCAGAGCTCTGCGCAAGTCCCCAGAGGCTGCCAAGGACCTGGTGGATAAAATGTCGGAGCGCGTCCGCAGCCGCGTACACTCTGGGAGTCGATCGCCAAAGGAGCGCGTGAACCGCGCCAACCAGCTAGCAGAGAGGATACGCATCGCCCGCGAACCTCAAGATCGCAAGGAGGGCCATCAGCGCATAGCATTGTGGCACCTCCTTTCACACGACGGTCGCCAGCAAGTCCCCGAATCCTCTAACACCACCTCCCACGACCTCTACGCGGCTTGGAGAGAGCTGTCGCCTGCCGAGCAGCAAAAGGCAATCGCCACTTCGAGTCCAGACTCTTCCCCAGGTAGCAGGCTGTGGGAAAAGGAGGGCGCACGAAGAGCAGCAGCGAGGTCTTCGACATCCCTCTGCACCCTGGGCACTGAAGTGGGCACGATACCTGGGACAGCGGGAGATGTGGGTTTACCTGGCGCCTGGTGCAGTCTGCACGCAGTACACCAGTACAAGATGAGGAAGCTGGGTCCCACCCCCTTGGGAGCATCCCCTCCATCATCCTCGCTGGCCGAGCCCACAACAGAGACTACATCTTCGCACCATGATAACGCGCCGGCCACTCCGGGAGGAAACCCCGAAGGTTCATCCTACTGCTCAGAGGCGGATGAGACCTCCGCACCCAGTTCGCTTTGCTTCACCCAGCAGATGACCACCGTCAAAACGCATGAAGCGGATGAAGCGCCACCCTGTCTCGACAGCCACCCCATCGCTGAAGACCCTGAGGTAATGGAAGAGGAGTCCTCGGTCAACTCGCTCTGCTTCACCCAGCAGATGGCAGCAGCTGGGACCCCTCAGACGAGAACTGACCACCAGAGCTCCCACCAGCTCGCCCACAACTCCCCTGCTGGCAGCCCTCAGCATGACGAGGACCCTCTCACCCATGGCAGTCTCACCAATAGTGTCGCTACCCATGTGAGCCCCACAACAAGCGGCACTACCCACGTGAGCCCCACAGTAAGCGGCACTACCCATGTTAGCCCTACCACCAGTGGCACTACACATGTGAGCCCTACTACCAGTGACACCACCCATGTGAGCCCTACCACCAGCGACACCACTCATGTCAGCCCCACCTCGAGCAAATGCACCTCAGCGGGCACCCTGCTGACGGCGAGTGCAGACAACCTCGTCAGTCATCCGACTGAAGATGTTGATTTGCTGGATGAGGAGTTCTACGCCGCGTGTAGGCAAACGTTGGAAGAATGCCGCGAGGCCTCGGACAACCTCCTCCCCAACCTCAAGTGCAAAAGCATACGCACAGATGGGGGAGTTCAGTGGAAGACCGACATCGAGGGCACCCTTGCAGCGGTACATGACGAAGAAGGACCGCTACTGCTGGTATTCTACGCAACCCTCAGAGGGCACACGGTCAAGGTGCTGATTGACTCGGGGGCCTCTGACAACTTCATCTCGGAGCAGAGCGCTAAGCGATGTGGCCTCACAACACGAGCCGGCTCCGAGATGCGAGTCACCCTGGCGGATGGATCTGTGAAGATCACTGGCGCCACCGCGTACGCCAAGTTTAACACGCACACCACCACGGGCACCTATACGGAGAACGCCCTTGCCCTCCGGATCCTACCACTGGGCATACAGGTGGATGTTATCCTCGGCGGAAGGTGGCTGCGCAGTCACTCTCCTGTCACTCTGGGCTATGAAGGGAATGGCTCCGTCTCCTTCCTCAGGAAGTCCCGCAGTGGCAAGATTGGGGATCGCGTCACCATCACAGGCTGTTCTCCTGGGAAAGCATCTGGGGACAGGTCTCCGAAGGGCACGGCCTGCGCGGGATTGGTGGATGAGGTGTTCCTAACCCCTGCCCAGCTGAAGAAGTACCTGGTGTACGCGGAGACGCAGAAGCTACGCGGCAATGACGACCCGGAGATACAGCCCGCCTGGCTCATGGTGGCCGAGAAGTCCCCCGACGATACTGCTTCTGCCTTTGCAGCCACGGCTATCGACTCTGAGAACGCCGAACCCGCTGCGGATACTGAAGATGCAGAAGTGAGCCCTGAGTGGACCCTCAAGTTTCAGGACTTCTGGGGTGAGGAGTACAAAAAGGAGATGACGACTGCCTACCGAACATCGATGGACTCAGACATGACCCCCAAGATGAAGCCAACATTAACCTGGACCCTGAGCTGAGCAAGAAGGGACCTCCCTGTCAGCGCATCTACAAGAAGTCCGCAGAGGAACTCCGCCAACTTCGAGAACGCGTGGAGACTCTGATGTCCAAGGGCTACATCCGACCCTCTTCCAGTCCCTATGCAGCTCCCTGTTTGATGGTCCCTAAACCCGGAAACCCCAAGGAGCTGCGACTGGTGATCGATTACCGGCTCCTCAACCGCCAGACGGTTAAGGACAAGTATCCTCTCCCAGACATCCAGATGATGTTCGACGAGATGCAGGGTGCGAAGTTCTTCTCTTCGTTCGACGCGGTGGATGGCTTCTGGCAAGTACCGATGGCACCAGGAGATGTCGAGAAGACCGCCTTCACCACCCAGATGGGGTCATATGAGTGGTTGGTCATGCCGCAGGGGCTGCAGAATTCACCGTCTCAGTACCAGCGACGGATGCAGCGGGCCTTGGGCCATCTCCCATTTGTCCGGATCTTCATCGATGATGTGGTCGTCTTCAGCAACACCGCTGCAGAGCACTACGAGCACGTCAAACAACTGCTCCTGACATGCAGGGAGAAGGGCGTCTTCCTCAAGAGGTCCAAGTGCCAGCTGTTGAAGAAATCCTTGCGGTTCCTTGGCCACTGTATCTCCGCAGATGGCTGCAGACCCCAACACGACAAGGTGGCTGCAGTGAGGGACTGGCCCGAGCTGGAGACGGTTACCCACGTCAGGCAGTTCTTGGGCCTAGCGGGATATTACCGCAGGTTCATCCACTGCTTCTCCGAGATCGCTCAGCCCCTCACCCGGTTGACCAAGTCGGACGTACCCTGGGAGTGGGGTCCCATGCAGCAGGGGGCCTTCGAGGAGCTGAAGAAGGCCCTCACCTCAGCGCCAGTGCTCGCCTTGCCCAACATTAAGGGTGCCGCAGACGGCACAGCACCTTTCGTGGTGCAGACGGATGCTAGCGGCATCGCTCTTGGGGGAGTACCGATGCAAGACAATGGAGATGGTCTTGGACTGCGCGTGATAGCATACGAGAGCCGCCAGTTCTCAGCCGCCGAGCAGAATTATCACACCGGCGAGCGTGAGCTAGGTGCTCTACACCACTGTACCACCGTCACCTGGCGGCATTACCTCATCTTCACCAACTTCCGCATCCAGGGTGATCACCGCCCCCTTGAATGGCTGATGGAACCTGGCAGAGAGCTTAGCCGCAGACAGGCACGCTGGTACATGGATCTGGTGGAGGTGGGAGTCCCGAGAATGGAGTACATCAAGGGAGCGCTGCTGCTGGTACCAGACGCCCTGTCCAGAAGACCCGACTTCAAAGACAAGGACGTTCGCGAGGGGTTGAAGGAGGCGGGAGTTATCGACCCCACCTCAGACCTGCCGAAAGACCCTCTGGCAACGCTGGAGTCTGAATGCTTCTCCAGCTCACCACCCGCAGCTCATCCCCACTGGGCTCAGACGGTTGACTGTTGGCTCTCAGCAGTGGAGACCCTCTCCGTGGCGGAACAGGCCATGGACATGGGGGAGACCATCGCTCTCGTTAATCCGAAGCTCTATAAGGGAATGAAGGAGGATCACCTCGACTTCGACATGCCTGACTGGCCTGAAGCTGATAGCGCGAAGCCGACAGAAGCTCCACACCAACCCCTGACAGAGCTCCACCTCAGATAAGGATAACGAGGAGCATGTCACGCGCTGGAAGAGCCTCTACGACCCCAGCGCCTCCACAGTTGGCGTCACCGAAGACGCGAACGCCTACATCACGAGCTGACGCATCGGAGGCGCCCACTGAGAAGGTGCCAGTGAGCTCACCACCCCCGCAGCAGGCGCCCCAGCAGTCAGCTCCATCCCCGGTCCTTCACCCGCAAAAACGGCAGACTCCCCCCGAAGACTCACAGAATTGGCGTGTCCGAGCAGAGTACTCCTCGAAGTACGCCGAGAAGTTTGGACCCTTCGATGTGGACGCCTGTTGTGACTTTGGCGGCCGCAACAGACAGGCGGATAGGTTCTGGACAGACTGCCTTTCAGAGAAATGGAGGGGCCTTCGGGTTTGGTGTAACCCTCCATATAACTCCAAGCACATTACGGTGGAGGCGATTTTGAACAAGTATATCGCAGAATGGAAGGCAGACCCAGAAAACACTTCAGCAGTCTTCGTCCTACCAGATCACCAGTCCAAGCTCCCCGCGTGGCGCAAACTTTTCAGAAAGGCCAATATGCAGATCGTGGAGGTCATCCCTACTCACGATGATATGGGCGAGCCCAATCAGTTCTTCGAGAACCCAGATGGGAAGGCCTTCGACCTTCGTTGGCCTGTTCTGATAGTACACGCCCCTCCCGCCAAACCACAGCCAGCACGCGTGAGGCACCCGCGAACAGCCCCCGCTGTGATAAGGACAGGTGAGGCAGCAGCCTTCAGAGACGCAGCCTCCCAGCAGTCGGACTCAAAGTTCCTGCGTGCGTTGAAAGCGGAGTACACCCGAGAGGGGACACTTCGTTCGCTGCGGGAGAAAGTGAAGGCGGCACCACACCAATGCCTACAGGACTTCAGGCTGGTGGGTGAAGTGGTTTGGAGGACCGCAGCAGGGAGATATCAGTTGGTGCTGGGGGAGGACTCTCCACTTCGAGAAGTAGTGATTCGCCATGCTCATGAGTCATTGTCCTCAGGCCATACTGGGCGAGACAAGACTCTGGAGAGAGTGCTGCGACGCTTCTATTGGCGTGGTGCCGCAGAAGATGTGGGCACCTGGGTTGCATCCTGCGCAGTGTGCCAATCAGTGAGGCCGCGGGGAACTTACCCGGATGGGTTGCTAAACCCTCACAGCATCCCGAACAGGCCATGGCAGGATGTCGCGGTGGACTTCGTCACCGGCCTGCCGGTATCAGAGAGGGGCAATGATGCTTTCGTGGCCTTCACCTGCAAGCTGACGAAGATGGTCCACGTTGTGCCGATGAACTTCGGCGACAGCTCCGCAGCTGTGGTGGCCAGAATCTACTTTGACTCGGTGTGGCGCTTACATGGCGCGCCTATGAAGATTGTCTCTGATCGTGACCCGCGGTTTCAAGATGCTTTCTGGCAGGAACTCATGAGACTGATGGGTGTGAAAGTGGCTCGTACCACGCCGTACAACCCTCGGTCTGACGGCCAGGCGGAACACAGCAACAGGGTTATTGAGGACATGCTCAGGTCCTTTGTTGACGCCAATGTGGAGGACTGGGATCTGTTCACCACTAACGTGGAGTTCGCGATCAATGACTCCAGGAGTGAATCTACTGGCTTCACGCCGTTTGAACTGGTGTTCGGGTTCTCGCCGCTGTCGCAGTTGGATCTTTTCCTGGAGGCCGCGCAGTCCACCGCCGGACGACGAACTGGGGGAGTAGGCACCGCACACGAAGTGGCTGTGAAATTTTCGTCGCAGCTGCGGGACGCCAGGCAGCGGTTGGAGCTGGCTCAACAGCGACAGCGCGAACAGTTTGATCGCAGACACGGGCAGCGGGAGTATGCTGTTGGAGATCTGGTCTGGATAGAGGCGAAACACCTTACGGAGAAGGTGATGGATCGCTCCATCTGTAGGAAACTGACCAAGCGCTGGCATGGACCAGTTCCTGTGACCGAACGCTTCTTCAGCGATGTACAGATGACCATGCCAGAGGCCGACAGAGGAGCTCCAGTAGCCTACCGCCTACGCCTCCCTCCTCACTGGCGGATTCACGACGTGTTCGCTCAACATCGCCTCAAACCGTACACCAGCGGTCAAGATGCTTTTGCCGCACGCGATCACCTAGCAGTACCTGAAGAGGTGGTAGTGGACGGTCAGAAGGAAGCACACGTTGAGCGTATCCTTGCACGTCGAGTGCGGTCTGTTCGAGGAAAGGAGGTGGAAGAGTGGAAGGTTCGCTGGACTGGCTACTCCAAAGCTCACGACCAATGGAGGACGCGTGACAAACTTGAACGCGGAGGTCCACTTCAACAACTTCGTGAATTCGAGCAAGCGAGACTGCACATGGAAGCGCAAGTCCGCGACGAAGCCACTCGGCGACGCGAGCAGCGTGGCCGCCACTCCGCTCAAGCCGGAATGACACTGGCCCACCTCATCACCAATCCCTGCGATGAACTGGACCAGCTCGAACAGATGGAAGATGATATCCCCCTGCCGTGGGAACGCCAAGAGCGCGTGGAAGATGGGTCGTTGGCACTGGTGACAGAGCTGCTGGCAATACAGGCAAAACAACCCGCACGCCCAGGATTCTCGTACTTTTCAGCGGTACTGGCTCAGTAGAGAGGGAATTCCTAAATTGCTTCCCCTCCGCCTCAGTGGTGACCCTCGACTCCGGGCATATCTGGCAACCCACTCATGTGTGTGACATCCTGCAATGGGACTACAAGCAATACCCGCCTGGATTCTTCGATGTTATTTGGGCAAGTCCCCCCTGCAGGCAGTACAGTCAAGCGCGCACCACTGGTGGACCCCCTGACCTTCCCCAGGCTGACAAAATCGTACGACGAGCATTGCAGATCATTGACTACCTAGAGCCAAAACATTGGTTCATGGAAAACCCCAGAGGTCGCTTCCCTAACGCGCTACGGCTTCGCCCTATGATGCGCCAGCTTCCCCCACCGCTGGTGTGTACCTACTGCATGTATGGTACGCAGTACATGAAACCCACCTGCATATGGACGAACTCAGCACCACCCTCGCCCCTGCTACGCTGTACTACTTCAACACCGTGTGCGTGCAGATGGGCAACCGGTGCTCACCCAGAGACTGCTCAGCTTGGACCTCACCCGCAGCAGACTGGAGCAGGTCGATCTGCGAGTGTATACCCCGTACCAGCACTCCTGCTACGACAACTTTTCCGACATTTACGCCTCCGCGACACTGAAGACCCGCTTTAGATTCCAAGTGGCACCCTTCTTCTTGAAAGTGGTGCCCTGGTAGCGGCAGGCGAACTATGCTCGAAGAGGAACCAGAGAACCTAAGAACTGGAAACAGCAAGGAACCAGAGAACCTAAGAACTGGAACTTAGATGGGTACCTTAGCGGAGTGATCCCAGGAGGTAGACCACTCCTAAGGGGGGGAGAGTTGTGCCCGGAGGCACAGCGTGAGCCGATATGTCTATGCGTCCGTATGTGTGTCATCGGGGGTAATCTGGGATTGGCACGATGACAGTGAAATTGGGCTTGAAATCACGATGAGAATGAATACCAGATGTCCGGGGTATGACAGTATGACACTATGACACTATGACAGTATGACAGTATGACACTATAGTAGTATGACAGTACTGTGGGGGGTGTCATCGTGGAACTCAGTCAGACCCTCGAAGAATGGTCAGATTCGCATCGGGGTTGAAAAGACAATGAAATCGAATATCAGATATTAAGGTTATGACAGTATGACAGTATGACGCTATGACAGTATGACAGTATGACAGTACAGTAGTATGACAGTACTGTGGGGCAGTCATCGTGTCAGCCTGTCGGCATAACATCCGAATCGAGAATGACGAATCGGAATTAGAAATGAGATCGGATCGGGAACTGAACGTTGAGCCGAAGTGTGACATCGGCTCTCGAGTGGTTGACCCTGCAACCTGAGTGACGAGTGAATAAGTAGAGCACTTGAGAAGTGTTTAGCCTTCAGAACTCGGAACCGAATTATCGTTTGTACCTCAATCTGGCCCTGATCCAGTATATTATAAAAATCCGAATTGTGTACCTTTGCACGTTCAATCAAAAACATATCTCCGAGCATCTGTCGTCGTGCCCCTGGCACACGGCGGGGAGTAGCCGGCGTCCTTCACGGGGGTGGCAAAGGAAAGCTCCTCAC
Organism: Cymbomonas tetramitiformis; assembly: GCA_001247695.2. Taxonomy (NCBI): domain Eukaryota; kingdom Viridiplantae; phylum Chlorophyta; class Pyramimonadophyceae; order Pyramimonadales; family Pyramimonadaceae; genus Cymbomonas; species Cymbomonas tetramitiformis. The sequence continues at coordinate 10,021 of LGRX02001189.1, read as the reverse complement.
GCCATACCGTGCGAATACGCAGGCATAGCGTGGAGAAGGAGAAAGGCGCACCACCCCGTAACTCACGGATGATGCTGAATATACCAGCTGGACTGTATATTCGGTGAGTCAGATAATCAGAATAGTAAGAGTCTCGAATAAGACGAAGTCTTCCCGTTATATGTTCGGGGTCTAGGGTTCCGGGACCGGTGACAGTCATACACCCTAACTATAGGAATGACAGTCAGGGTGTCACTTCCAGCACACCACCTAGGGTGGCGACTGGCAAACTAGATGGTCACGGAACTGAAACAAACACCTACTCAGCTTCGGTGCAAATAAGCATCCTACAGGAGGACCTATCCTTTCTGGCAGGGTAACTCCTGAAACTAGCAGCTAGTGGTGCACACTGCAGATTACAGATACAGTTAAAGCCCTAAACTAAGCCCATCTTGGGGCAACCTGAACCAACAGCGTCTCGATCTGGAGGCAGGTCTAATCCAATCCCGCCAGCTCTAGCCACGTCGATAGTGCCCGGGAGAGCCGGTACCACTGTTGCAGCGCCCAGGATAGCTGGTACCACTGCCTGGCAAATCATGCGTAGAACAAAATGAGAAAGTCCCGATGTTGTCGTAATCAGTTGTACCGTGTGCAACTAGTCGAGTCCTGTGCTCGATTGAAGAAGAAGGGCCATCTTCGTCCTCCCCGTCTGAGGTGGGTGGTGTATAGTCTGGCGATGGTGGAGCACCACCCGGCGAGGGCGGGATGGGAAGAGTCGGAGCCGCCACGGGCGCCTGCGAGGGACCCGGGCGCCACGTCCAAAGGGAGCCGATGTAATCCCCATGTACGTTGGGGTACCACCCCTCTGGCCGCCAATAGAGCGCCGGTGGGATGGCCGCGGGCAACCGCACACCAGCACCACCGACCACGTCGTCGGTGTACTCTGGCGTTGCGGATGATTCATGCGTGGGGTAATTTTGGCTAGAACCCAGACCTCGATCGTCGATTGAAGATGCGTGTGTCTGAAGCTGCTGCCGTTGTCAGAAGTACCTCCGGGTGCCCATGAACGACACCACCAACCTGTGGAGCCGCGTCGGCGCCCACGCCGACACCACCCAAGGTCGAAGCAGCCGACGGCACAGCAGCTGCACATACAAAGAAGAGCATGCAAACTGCGAGGGATGTAAGGGCGGAGAACCCAAAACCCATCGGCGGTCTGCCGCACCCCAAGGCCTGCCGCGGTGGCGGAAGACCCTCGTCGTCATCCTCGGAGTCCTCCCCTGCCACTGAAACAGAGTCCACGGGTGCAACGGGCCCCATGCAATGCATCGCGAGGGTCGGTTCCGGTCCAGTCAGGTCTAGATTGACCGCGAACTTGTCCATGAAGGACACGTACGGCTCGTGGGCGTGCAGTGCGCTGACGGGGTACATCTTCTCCTCGTCGGACACCACCGACTGCGGAGCGACAGGCGGTGCTGGCGGCGGTGGCACGACCAGAGCGTCGGCATGGACCTTGTCATGGACCTTGAAGTTTTTGATGTTCACAGCACCACCAACACAGCACCACCAACCGCGCACTTCGAAGGGTATTGCAAGACTCCAGATACTCGTCGATGGTAATGGGCACCGCTTCTGGCGACAAAGGAAGGAGAAGGCGGAGACGGTGTCGTAGAGCTCCTGCGTGCCGTCTGCAATGTAGCAGACGGCGTCGAAACGAGCGGGGTCGTTGCTTTCCATGACGTTCTGAAACCGCGTGGCGAAGACGTCGTGCTCGCTGTCCGTAACGCCGAAGCTGTGTGCGCCAACATGCCCACGTGGACCGCCGTTCGGGCAGTCCCGATGCCAATGCTTCTCCGCCGTAGCGGAGCATGTATGGTTCCCGCACAACGGAACGAACGTACCGGTGGGTTTGTGGAAAGCCACCTTCTTCGAAGGCTTCCCACGGAAGTTCTGCGGGAAGTTGCCGTGCTCGGGAAATGGCGTCGCAGCGAAGCGGTTGCCGTCACCATGCCCACCTCGTCCGATGGCGTTCTTCTTGTCGTTGCGTGGCTACTGCCCCGAGCTTGGGTCCTATCACAAGGACCCACGCATAATGCTCGTACCATGCATAATAATTGAATATAGTTATATTTTGACCGCTTTCGTCGAGTATTTATGAGCCCAATTAATTTATTTTTAAGTGAGAATGCATAGTGATTGCATTTATGTCCTTGGTTGCGGCGGTTACTTTGGATATGTGTTTCCCCTCAAAAATAATTAAAATGGCGGGTCCTTTCACAAGGACCCATTTTTTATTTGCTTGCTCGAAGGTGCTATGAAAATTGCAGGACCTATGTTATCAAGTTCTCGAGCTGCTCTTTCTGCAGTGTCTTGTCAAAACTTTCATCCGAGGTCATCTTGACCCTCAAAATATCGGTTGAAGCAGCAAAAATGACCCAAGTTAAAAATTACACTAAATCGACTGCCCAAAATGTCGCCTTTCGTCTTGTATGACTGTGCATATGCACCATGTTATGGTCCATTCTGGGTATAATTATAGAGGGCTTAAAAATTACGTTAGTGTGTATATATGAAGACTGCAATGCGGCGATAGCTTGCAGGCGTCATGTGCGCAGTCAATGTCACATCTCCGACATTGTTCCATGCCAAAATTAGCCCATATATTTCCTAATATTTGCCTAGGAAATGGCGGGATATGTGGATTGTGACACCTATAACGGCGTGAAATGGGATGCCACCGGGCACAAACATCCACCGATCATCGGCCATGGTATGTGCCACCAATATTGCATAGCGTCGGCGCCGTGTGCTTCAAAATTCCGTTTGTGAAAAAATCAAGAGCTACATACCTCGTTTTCAAACATTTGAAAAACTACAACGTTGAAAATTTCAGGGTTACTAGCAGTTATGCTACCAATAGACGCACGCCACATCGGATATATGCCAAGCAGCCATAGGATAAGTTAGGTTGGGTCATAATTAGTCTACCTTATTGGTAGTTGCCTCAATTTATCTCAAGAAGATGCTTTAAAAAAATCGTGAAAAAGTGGTCCTTGTGAAAGGACCCAACGCAATTTGGGTCCTATAATAAGGACCCCGGGGCAGTAGCCATGCGGGTCGTGAAACCCTTGCAGGGAAGAAGGCTTACCGTGAGAGGCCGGCCCGGGGCCGTTTGAAGTCAGCCCGGGCCGGTTGCGGGCCGCTCGATTGTTGGATGCGGGCCGTCTCTCAAGGGTCCCGATTATGAAAATTTTCGTGAAAATTGTGCGATTTTTATGATCTTGCCATACTTATATATACAATTATGTATACATTATATATACTTATTATACAAATTTGAAGATTGGCCGGCCTGGCCGAAAGTGGGCCAGTAAAATTTCAAAATGCGGGCCGCTTCGAAAAAAGAAAGCCTTCTTCTCTGAACCCTTGGTGTCGTCGATACGGTTGTGAAGGGCCTTGATCTCCTTCTTCATGTCGAAGAGCTGGTCACGGAGCTCGCTGAAGACGGTCTTGAAGCCTTCGTCGGCGTGCTGTTCAGTCAGGGCGAGGGCGGAGTACTTCCGCGCAGCAGCCGGGACGTGCGAGTCCGTCCCTTTTTGTGCGTAGCACTCACGGGTCCATTGCTGAATGGTGGCAAGGGACTCCGCCGCACGCTGGTCGTGTAACAGGAGCCGGTTGACAACCGGGGCAAAGAATATGGGGTCGAGGGCCTTGATGAAGAGGGACTTGACCTCCATGTCGTCGAGGGTGCTCTTTCGTCGAGCAGACCGAAGAGCGGCGTTGAAGGCGGTGATAGTCCGCGACGGGTCGAACTGGGTGATCTTGATGGCCAGAAGGTCTGCGGTGCCCTGAAAGGGTCCGCCGGAATCCAGAAGCATTCTGGCGATCTCCAGCAACACCCGTTTCCCATCAAACGGGCGTGCCTCCGCCGAAGACTCCATCCAGTCTGCTGCGGGCGACACCGGAGCGATAATGTACGTCCAGTGTCGAAAATAGTAGCTTGTTCGCCTCGGCGCGAACGGGCAGCGTGGCATCTTCCAGGTCGAACAGAGAAGAAAACGCGGCCTCCTCAGTGACGAAAATGTCCCGTAGCGCCAGAAGCAGACGGGCGAAAACGGAGCCGACGTTCGATTCCGTACCATCAAAACGTCCATGTTTGTCGTCGTACACCTTCTTGATGACAAGCTTGGCGGCACGCTCGTCGAAGGACTCCTTCGCCAGACGTCTGACCGCGTCGAGGAACATCGCCCCCGCCGATTGGGCAGCCGGCACAGCCGCAACCGTAGGAGTGGCTGGTGTAATCGCATGTCTGGCTGCGGCATCGTCGAAAATGGTAACTAGGGAGCGGCCTGCGGCCGCGGTGTGAGATCTCGTAGAAGTGCCCATGACGAAATGACTACAGAGATAAGGTGAGGTGAATAATGCGAGGTGAGGCTAACGGTGTGGGCGACGGCTTGCGAGTCGTGGCGGGTCGTCGAGGACAAATCGGGGAAACAGCAAATAATACGCGGTCGTGTGGGACGAAAGGACGTGATCAATGCCGAACGGTGCACTAGTGACCAGAAACAACAAAACCCAGCCCAACGATACTGCACGGAAAATAAGATGCCATCACGCGCGTCCCAATCATGTCCATTCAACCGCGCGTCCGTAACTGAGCCATACCGCCCATACCGAAAACCTCTCTAACGCGGGTCCCTCACCCCATCTCAAGCGTCGGTGTTTAGCCAATCATGGCCAATGTCGCAGTGTAAAATTAAGAGTGCGTGGGACCAAACCTGCTGAATATACCAGCTGGACTGTATATTCGGTGAGTCAGATAATCAGAATAGTAAGAGTCTCGAATAAGACGAAGTCTTCCCGTTATATGTTCGGGGTCTAGGGTTCCGGGACCGGTGACAGTCATACACCCTAACTATAGGAATGACCGTCAGGGTGCCACTTCCAGCAGATGACGTTGACGTACAACGGGGTGACGTACGGAGATTGCTTGGCCGAGGCGGTGAGGATGTGCCATAGGTCCTTTATCCGCTTGGCCTCGCTGTAGTCGGGGTTGATCCGGGCGTGCTTGTCGCCCAGAGTACGGATGACGGTCAATTGTGGCGCTGGGTCATCGGGCTCGTTGATGGTAGTCGAGCGCATCTTCACCCAGAAACGGTCGGAGTCGGAATCGGGGACCCCCTCGACCTTGTAGCGTAGGCGCTGCAAAATGTAGCGGTCGTCCCCAGGGTGGGAACGGGCCGCCTCCGCGTAAAGTGCCAACGCAGTACCACGAAGAACGATGGGGAGGACGGTAAAACTGATCTCGTTGAGCACCACGTGGTAGTAGTCGTAGTCGCGCTCGAGGTCAAGTAAGTTGGAGAACTCGGGGAAGGACACGGGGAACAAAACATCCCTACATGCTGGGAAAATCATAAGACGCGTCTTCTGAACGTCTTCTGAGACGTCTTCTGAGACGTCTTCTGGACGTCTTCTGGGGTCCAGAAGACATCCAGAAGACATCCAGAAGACGTCTTCGGCGCGTCTTCTAATGTCTACCATCTTCTGGGTTCCAGAAGACGTCCGGAAGACCTTCGGGGAAGACATCCAGAAGTTATCTTTTGGACGTCTTCTGCATGTCTTCTGTATATCTTCTGAATTCCGGAAGACGTCTTCTTGATACAGTGTCGCAATCGGTTTCGGTTGAAACCGAAATACCGACGACGGTTTTAATCCTGCTCGACGATCCGTCATCAACTGTCCCCGACAGGACCCTGGGTGCTTTCGATCCGGACGGCACCGATCCTGACGGGGGGTTGGGAAATTTTGATCCGTCTCATCCCGATCCCGATGAGATTTTCCCGAAATTGAACCGCATTGTCCCGATCCCGATGGTGTGTTAGCCATCAATGAACCGTGCTCGCATTCTCGATACTGTATGGCGAAGAGGACGCCGATGAGAATTGTGAGAGCCATAAATGTAGAAAAAATAGTAGGAATTATATAATTCGGAGCCGTTGGAAAACGAAAAGTTAAACCTAAAATTAAAAAGAAAAATTAACTCACGACCGAAATCTGCACCTGTTACTTTTTTTCTAGCAATTATTTCATAAACCTCATTTTGGAATTAAAATCGATAAAAGGTCCAAAGTAGATGCCGATACTCGTTTCATCAAGGCCGTTCCTTCTGTGGAGGTGCTTGAACAACCTGACAATGAAGACGGTACCGACGAGGAGGACCATCAAAGGGCACGAATCGCAGTTTACAAGTATGTCCCCAAATGTAGTCACATGTATGTTATTTTATTCGACTGCCGGCGGGTTTCCTTTCGTTCAAATATCTGTTGCTTGGCTGTCTTCGCTGGCATGCGTGTACGTCGTGGTCTCCGAGATCATCGAGCAGCTCTGCGAGTGCACTGCGCGTGCTTTCGTGCAGATGTGGGTTGCTTGAATGCAACCTCGTCAAATGTTGAGTGCACGTTTAGTAGTGCCGGTAGCCTGCTTGCAGATTTTCATGCCCACAATAATCTAGGCAGTGATTTGTTAGAGGCATACATGACCATTATATGCAATTGGAAGTTTCCCTTTTTGCGTCCCTCAACTGAACAGATCTTAGAGAGGTACCAAAAGAAATATGGTGCCACTGCTCCAGAAGACAGCGGCGAGAGGAGTCTGACTCTGATAGCGTGTGAGTGAACACATTCGTACAGTAATCGCCCATATTTAAGAAAACAGGGATTTTCGGCCAGCCAGCCGTACTCATCCCCCACCCCCCCGCCAGCGTCAGCGTCATAAGAGAACTCGAAGAATAGTAAGCCATTTTCTTTCAATTAGCCAGCTATTTTCTTAAATTTGCATTGATAAACCCTTAAAACGGCGATAATTTCAGGAAAAATCGCCTGCGGCGCCAGCACCACGGTTTCTTATTCGGGAAATTTCTTAGCCGAAAAAGCCAGCCAGCCGCACTCATCGAGTTGGGTACCCCCCAAACGCTGGCTGCTTTCTTAACGTCGGGTTTTCTTCAAAGTGCGTGAGTGATTACTGTATGACGTTAACTTATGTGCAGGACAATCTTAATATTTACAGCCTGCATGCATAACATTAATTCTGCCTAATAGACATTATGTATTTCGGTTTGTGTGACTAGTATGATGTCATATTGTAACACAATATATTCACACGACATTCACGGTAGATTTAGACTTTTGAACCGTGTAGAACCGATAGTATCGGTAGATTTAGACTTTAGAACCGCGTAGAACCGATCTTCCCGGTATATTGCAGCACGTTGATCCGTAAGCAACCGATACCGATAGGACATCATCCAGCATTAAACCGTTCGGAACCGATACCGTCAAGTAGATGGCACCAGTTAAACCGAGGCAAACCGGCACTGTTGGTAGGATATGCTCATTTGGTCCCATCGAGATCGGTTTGCAACCGATTGCGACACTGTCTTGATATCTTTTGGGCGTCTTCTGTACATCTTCCCCGAAGATCTTCCGGACGTCTTCTGAAACTCAGAAGATGGTAGACATTAGAAGACGCGTAGAAGACGTCTTCTGGATGTCTTCTAGATATCTTCTGGAACGCAGAAGTTATCAAGAAGACATCTTCCGGAATTCAGAAGATATACAGAAGTCATGCAGAAGACGTCCAGAAGATATCTTCTGAATGCCTTCTGCATGTCTAATAAATTTCAACATTCGTATACGCATTCGCGCGGAATATTTTTAGGCTGAAATAAGTTTGCAAGAAGGATGAGTGCAAACAAGATGTATGGCATTATACACTTCTCGCCATCCTTGACAAACATATTCTTAATGCAAGTTTGATACACGACAAGAGATGATTTGTTTGTGTGGAAGGCCAAGATGCTTTGGAGACTAAAATTGCATTAACAATATTACTTTTCAATCAAGAATCTAATCATAAGGAGGGCCACGCATATTATTATCCTAACTAGCTAAGTTTCTAGAACTACTTCACATTCATGTTCTAAACAACTAGTCTAATTTTTACCTAGAAACGATGTTCAACTAACATGCACACATGGCATAGGTCTTGGACCACGCAAAAACATGGGTTTTCCACTCGCTCGTTTTTAACCGATCTGAAAAACAACGCACACCAAAATACCAACTCTTAGTAGAGTGCAAACACACAATGAATACAAGCACAAATTCCTAGGAAGGGTAAAGTAAGTACTTTTACTCTAGTTGTGGGCGATGGGCTGAAAATGCGCTTTTCCCACTTGCTCATTTTCAGCCGATCCGGAAAACAAAGCGCAACTCAAAACCAAAGGTTAGTAAAGCGGAAAACCACAACGCATAAAGTCATTATTTTCTAGGTGTGTCACTAGGGGATTATAGAGCAAATACCTTTACTTGTGGTGCTGAGGTTGGGCTGAAAATTTACCTTTTGGACTACAGTAGGTCATTTTCAGCCGATCTGAAAAACAAAGCGCAACGCAAAACCAAAGGTTAGTAAAGCGCAAAAATAGTACGAGACGAAATACAAGATTAACGAAGGAAAACAAAAAGGCCTAGTGGTGTGAGTTGGAATCGAACCAACATCATCTCGTCCAAAGGACGAGCGAGAACACATGTCTCGTTCACACCTCAATTAGACGCTAAGCACGCCGAAGTGCGCGTAAAAAACCAAGGCACGAAAAGCACCCGCAATCACTATTGAAGTATTGCGGTGTGCAACGTTTTTCTATTAGACGAACTATTTTAAAAAGGACCACTTCACCCAGCAGCAGTCCGCGGAAAACGAGGCTGCAGTGGAGTTGAGTTGGATGAAGGTGTAAAAGTGGTAGATGCAAATTTCACTTCAACGTTAAATGAAATTCAAACTCGAACGGTCATGTCGATGTGCGGTGCGGTGCTCACTCCCCTGCGCTGGGCCTGACGATGCGATGCGATGCGATGCGATGCTAATGCTAGCTGACGATGACGCCTGACCACGACCGCGACCACACGCCAGCGCCACACCAGCGCAGCGCAGCGCTGGCAGATTTCCGGGTTTGCTATCCGCGGTATCGTGCAGTCATTACGTCTCACGCGACTCACTGCGCGCGTGATCGACTGTTCGACCGTTGCTAGGAGGGATGGTGCTCTAAAACAAGAGCAGTTTCTTCTACCAAATTCGTCGGCCGTTTTAACTTAGTAACTTGGTACGTTTGCCCCTCTCCCGAACAAACCACTTGTTTTTTTGCACTTCTACCTTCACCATACAATTATGCCCAATATTGTGCACCTTATATATATTTTTTGTTTTTTCGCGATTTTTTTAAGTTTTTTTCCAAAAAATACAAGAAAGAAAAACAAAAAAAGAAAAACATTCGGAAGATACCCCAGATACCTTCTGTGCATCTTGTTAGCCTCCAGATATGTCTTTGAGGAAGACATGTCTTCTGGAAATCAGAAACTTGTAGAAGACACGCCGATGTTCCACCGAACGTCTTGACACCCCTCTTCGGCGCATCTTCCTCACTTTTTAGAGGGTCTTCTGCGCGTCTTAGGTAGACAAATTAGGTAGACATTTCAAGACGCGTAGAAGACCCTCTAAAAAGTGAGGAAGACGCCCCGAAGAGGACTGGGAAGACATTCGGTGGAACGTCGGCGTGTCTTCTGCAAGTTTCTGATTTCCAGAAGACATGTCTTCCTCAAAGACATCTGGAAGATGTACAGAAGGTATCCGGGGTATCTTCCGCAAGCACAGTAAAGAAGACGTCCGAAAGATGTCGGGGGCTGTCTTTCGCGTGTCTTCCGCGTGTCTTCCGCACCTCTTCCGCACCTCTTCTGGGTTCAGGAAGACATGTCTTCCCCGAAGATGTCCGGAAGATGTACAGAAGATATCTGGGGTATCTTCCGCAAGCACATCTAAGAAGACGTCGGTAAGATGTCGGGGAGATGTCTTCTGCGTGTCTTCCGCGCGCCTTCTGAACGTCTTCTGAGTGTCTTCCGCAACTCTTCTGAGTTCGAGAAGATATGTCTTCCTCAAAGATATCCGGAAGATGTACAGAAGGTATCTGGGGTATCTTCCGCAAGCACATCTA
>LGRX02001188.1:0-16281 GCA_001247695.2 Cymbomonas tetramitiformis | reverse complement strand
CAAGGGTGCTGCAGACGGCACAGCACCTTTCGTGGTGCAGACGGATGCCAGCGGCATCGCCCTTGGGGGAGTACTGATGCAAGACAACGGAGATGGTCTCGGCCTGCGCGTGATAGCATACGAGAGCCGCCAGTTCTCAGCCGCCGAGCAGAACTACCACACCGGCGAGCGAGAACTAGGTGCCCTGCACCACTGTACCACCGTCACCTGGCGGCATTACCTCATCTTCACCAACGTCCGCATCCAGGGTGATCACCGTCCCCTTGAGTGGCTGATGGAACCTGGCAGAGAGCTCAGCCGCAGACAGGCGCGCTGGTACATGGATCTGGTGGAGGTGGGAGTCCCGCGCATGGAGTACATCAAGGGGGCACTGCTGCTGGTACCAGACGCCTTGTCCAGAAGACCTGACTTCAAGGACAAGGACGTTCGTGAGGGGTTGAAGGAAGCAGGAGTGATCGACCCCACCTCTGACCTGCCGAAGGACCCTCTGGCATCGCTGGAATCTGAATGCTTCACCAGTTCACCACCCGCGGCTCATCCCCAATGGGCCCAGACGGTTGATTCTTGGCTTTCAGCAGTGGAAACCCTCTCTGTGGCGGAGCAGACCATAGACCTGGGGGAGACCATCGCTCTCGTTAATCCGAAGCTCTATGAAGGGGCGAAGGGAGATGGCCTCGACTTCGACATGCCTGACTGGCCTGAAGTCAAAAGCGCGAAGCCGGCAGAAACTCCACGCGAACCCCCTGACCGAGCTCCACCTCAGATAAGGATAACGAGGAGCATGTCACGGGCTGGGAAAGCTTCTACGACCCCAGCGCCTCCACAGTCAGTGTCACCGAATATGCGAGCGCCTACTGTACATCACGAGCTGATACACCGGCGGCGCCCACTGACAAGCCGCCAGTGAGCTCACCACATCCTCAGAAAACGCCCCAGCAGTCAGTTTCACCCTCGATCCTTCTCCCACAGAGGCGACAAGCTCCTCCGCCAGAGGACTCACAGAATTGGCGTGTTCGTGCAGAGTACTCCTCGAAGTACGCCGAGAAGTTTGGACCCTTCGACGTGGACGCCTGTTGTGACCTTGGCGGCCGCAACAGACAGGCGGATCGATTTTGGACAAACTGCCTTTCTGAGAAATGGAGGGGTCTTCGGGTCTCGTGCAATCCCCCGTATAACCAGGGAAGATATCTTACCCCGATTGGCCGGCCCCGGGCCGAACTGAGTCGCCAAAATGAGGCCCGGGCCGAAGAGGGACCGAAAGAGAAATTGCTTTGGGGCCGAACCAATTTGGCGCAAATCTCTAAAAATTTGATGAAAATTTTGCGATTTTTGCATTTTCCCATACTTAAGATTAAAATTTTCGCGCCTGCGGCGGGCATTTTGTAGTTCGGACCGGGCGGGCCGAAGGCGGGCCGAAAGAATTTTTGATTTGGGGCCGTACCAGCTCAACGGAAGATATCTTCCCTGCGTATAACTCCAAACACATCACTGTGGAGGCAATTCTGAACAAGTACATCGCAGAATGGAAGGCGGACCCGGAGAACACCTCTGCGGTCTTTGTCCTGCCAGATCACCAGTCCAAGCTCCCCGCGTGGCGCAAGCTATTCAGGAAGGCTAATATGCAGATCGTGGAGGTCGTCCCTACTCACGACGACAAGGGCGAGCCTAATCAGTTCTTCGAGAACCCAGATGGGAAGGCTTTCGACCTCCGCTGGCCTGTATTGATAGTGCACGCCCCTCCTGCCAAACCTCAGCCAGCACGCGTGAGACATCCGCGGACGACTCCCGCTGTGATAAGGACGGGTGAAGCGGCAGACTTCAGAGACACGATCTCCCAGCAGTCAGACTCAAAGTTCCTGCGTGCGCTGAAAGCGGAGTACACCCGAGAGGGGTCACTCCGTTCACTGCGGGAGAAAGTAAAGGCAGCGCCGCATCAATGCCTACAGGACTTCAAGCTGGTGGGTGAGGTAGTTTGGAGAACCGCAGCAGGAAGGTATCAGTTGGTGCTGGGGGAGGATTCTCCACTTCGGGAAGTAGTGATTCGTCATGCCCACGAGTCATTGTCCTCAGGTCACACTGGAAGAGACAAAACTCTGGAAAGAGTGCTGCGCCGTTTCTATTGGCGTGGTGCTGCAGAGGACGTAGGCACCTGGGTAGCATCCTGCGCAGTGTGCCAATCAGTGAGATCACGGGGAACTTACCCGGATGGGCTGCTGAATCCTCACAGCATCCCGAACAGACCATGGCAAGATGTCGCAGTGGACTTCGTCACCGGCTTGCCAGTATCAGAGAGAGAGGTAACGACGCCTTCGTGGCCTTCACGTGCAAGCTGACAAAGATGGTCCACGTCGTACCAATGAACTTCGGGGACAGCTCTGCGGCTGTAGTGGCCAGGATCTACTTTGACTCGGTGTGGCGCTTGCATGGCGCGCCCATGAAGATCGTCTCTGACCGTGATCCGCGGTTTCAGGATGCCTTCTGGCAGGAACTCGTGAGACTAATGGGTGTGAAAGTGGCTCGCACTACGCCGTACAACCCTAGGTCTGACGGCCAGGCGGAACACAGCAACAGAGTTATTGAGGACATGCTCAGGTCCTTCGTAGACGCCAATGTGGAGGACTGGGACCTGTACACCACTAACGTGGAGTTTGCAATCAATGACTCCAGGAGTGAGTCTACTGGCTTCACACCATTTGAGCTGGTGTTTGGGTTCTCGCCGCTGTCACAGTTGGACCTTTTCCTGGAGGCCGCACAGTCCACCGCTGGGCGACGAACAGGGGGAGCAGGTACCGCATACGAAGTTGCCGCGAAAATTTCGTCGCAGCTGCGGGACGCTAGACAGCGGTTGGAGCTGGCTCAACAGCGACAGCGCGAGCAGTTTGATCGCAGGCACGGACAGCGGGAGTATGCTGTTGGAGATCTGGTCTGGATAGAAGCGAAACACCGTACAGAGAAGGTGATGGATCGCTCCATCTGTAGGAAGTTGACCAAACGCTGGCATGGACCAGTCCCTGTGACCGAACGCTTCTTCAGTGATATGCAGATGACCATGCCAGAGGCCGACAGGGGAGCCCCAATAGCTTACCGCCTACGCCTCCCTCCTCACTGGCGGATACATGACGTATTCGCTCAACACCGCCTCAAGCCGTACACCAGCGGTCAAGACGCTTTCGCCGCACGTGATCACCTGGCAGTACCTGAAGAGGTGGTAGTGGACGGTCAGAAGGAAGCACATGTTGAGCGCATCCTTGCACGCCGAGTACGGTCTGTTCGAGGAAAAGAGGTGGAAGAATGGAAAGTTCGCTGAACTGGCTACTCCAAAGCTCATGACCAATGGAGGACGCGTGACAAACTCGAACGCGGAGGCCCACTTCAACAGCTTCGTGAATTTGAACAAGCGAGACTGCGCATGGAAGCACAAGTTCGCGACGAAGCCACTTGACGACGTGAGCAACGTGGCCGTCACTCTGCTCAAGCTGGGATGACACTGGCTCACCTCATCACTAATCCCTGCGATGAGCTGGACCAGCTCGAACAGATGGAATAGGATACCCCTCTGCCGTGGGAACGTCAAGAACGCACAGAGGATGGGTCGTTGGCATTGGTGACAGAGCTACTGGCGATCCAGACGGAAGCAACCCGCATGCCCAGAATTCTTGTACTTTTCAGTGGTACCGGATCGGTGGAAAGAGAATTCCTAAATTGCTTCCCCTCCGCTTCCGTGGTGACCCTCGACTCCGAACACATCTGGCATCCCACACACGTGCAAGACATCCTACAGTGGGACTACAAACAATACCCGCCGGGATTCTTCGATGTCGTTTGGGCCAGTCCCCCCTGCAGACAGTACAGTCAAGCGCGCACCACTGGAGGACCCCCTGATCTTCCCCAGGCCGACAAAATCGTACGACGAGCATTGCAGATCATTGACTACTTGGAGCCAAAACATTGGTTCATGGAGAACCCCAGAAGTCGCTTCCCCAACGCGCTGCGGCTTCGTCCCACGATGCGCCAGCTTCCTTCCCCGCTGGTGTGTACCTACTGCATGCACGGTACGCAGTACATGAAGCCCACCTGCATATGGACGAACTCAGCACCACCCACGCCCCTGCTACGCTGTACTGCTTCGACACCGTGTGCGTGCAGATGGGCAACTGGTGCTCATCCAGAGACTGCTCAGCTGGGACCCCATCCGCAGCAGACTGGAGCGGGCCAATCCGCGAGCGTATATCCCGTGCCAGCGCCCCTGCTGCGACAACTTTTCCGACATTTACGCCTCCGCAAGACTGAAGACCCGCTTTAGATTCCAAGCGGCACCCTCCTTCGTGAAAGTGGTGCCCTGGTAGCGGCAGGCAAGTTGTGCTCGAAGAGGAACCAGAGAACCTAAGAACTGGAAACAGAAAGGAACCAGAAAACCTAAGAACTGGAACTTAGATGGGTACCTTAGCGGAGTGATCCCAGGAGGTAGACCACTCCTAAGGGGGGGAGAGTTGTGCCCGGAGGCACAGCGTGAGCCGATATGCCTATGCGTCTGTATGTGTGTCATCGGGAGTAATCTGGGATTGGCACGATGACAGTGAAATTGGGCTTAAAATCACGATGAGAATGAGTACCAGATGTCCGGGGTATGACAGTATGACACTATGACACTATGACAGTATGACAGTATGACACTATAGTAGTATGACAGTACTGTGGGGGGTGTCATCGTGGAACTCAGTCAGACCCTCGAAGAATGGTCAGATTCGCATCGGGGTTGAAAAGACAATGAAATCGAATATCAGATATTAAGGTTATGACAGTATGACAGTATGACGCTATGACAGTATGACAGTATGACAGTACAGTAGTATGACAGTACTGTGTGGCAGTCATCGTGTCAGTCTGTCGACATAGCATCTGAATCGAGAATGACGAATCGGAATTAGAAATGAGATCGGATCGGGAATTGAACGTTGAGCCGAAGTGTGACATCGGCTCTCGAGTGGTTGACCCTGCAACCTGAGTGACGAGTGAATAAGTGGAGCACTTGAGAAGTGTTTAGCCTTCAGAACTGGGAACCGAATTATCGTTTGTACCTCAATCTGGCCCTGATCCAGTATATTATAAAATCCGAATTGTGTACCTTTGCACGTTCAATCAAAAACATATTTCCGAGCATCTGTCGTAGTGCCCCAGGCACAATCGTCGCTGGCAATATATGCAAGTGCGTATACTGTAGTCTATCGGGACAGTACAACAATACGGCCCCATCCAACACAAAATCTGCGCTGTTGGAAGAAATAAAATCCGAAGTCTGAGAGCCAGTGGAACGAAAATAGCAAATATGCCGAGCTGAGAGTCAACTAAGCTGTGCTGAGGAGTACCAGGGGACGATGCAAAGACGACGACGACGAAGACGATGCTCAGACGAGTATCCGCAAGCAATGGGGAACCCTGCCTGCAAAAAGAAATCTCGACGGAGGCGCGTAATAAACACTGCTCGCTGGCAGTAGCCGAACACAAATCGGATCAATAACAAGAGGAGAGAAAACAACCCATTGCGAATTCTCAAATGTCCGAATAAGCGTTTCACCAACGCCTTAAGCTCAGGCCGATTCAGACTGTCCAACCTTCATCCCAACTGGGATTCAACTCGCGCAGATATCTTACCATAATCGACATGCGAAATACCGTCAGGCGAGTTCCAACCGGCCATCTAGACCACATCCCATGACTACTTAGGGAACGCGTGTGGTTTAGGGCTAATCCTCGACGAAAGGATGGAAGCGAGAGCAGCAGCCCCACTTGCCACCTGGACACGTCCTCAGCGAATACGCAGCTACGGCGTAAAAATAAGACCTTAAACGACCGAGATATCACGAAACATATACGTGATGATATCACAGATAAACTCAGATCGTGCCAGGTGAAAAGCCATGATCTGATAAACATCAGAATAAATGTGTTGTGTTCGGACTAGTCTTAGTATGGCGTGTCATAATATGGCAGCAATCGTATCTTAGTATAGTAATTTGTGTTGCGGAAAATATCCTTCGACGTCTCCCAAAATCGTGTGCCCTTCAAGCCCTATTCTAATTTTTCATATGATGGCACGTACGTTGCAGAAGGCGATTAACACGTATACCCGCGACTGGACTGTTGCAATTGCCTGGGGCTTGTTTGAGCCAATACAAGACGTAGTGATGATTTCGGCACTGCCCTACGCGAGCGGCAACATGCTCGAGCATCCCAATATGGCGTGTCGTCGATCGCTTGCAAGGAACAAGTCAATATGCTTGAAGTTGTTGAATTCGTCTTTTGAGGCGGAACCAACAGTAGGGGTTGCGAGAGCGTCATGGCTCAATAGTAGTTTGTTTTTATACGTTTCGTAAGAATTTTGGTAAGATGATCCAAAATCATCTTAAAATTTCGCGACAGAATGAATGTCGAATACTTCTTGTCGCAAGCTGGGACATTTGTGACCGGTTAGTCATTTGTGTCGCACCTTGCGTGCAACAATGGGCTATTCTTGGGCCAAAGAAAAAATACCACGTGCATGCGACACAAGTGACCCATTACCCGCACCGTGCCCATAAATACTCAGGTACGTAGGTTGGTGGATTTAGGTTTAAAGGTAGCATGTCGGTGCTGGATGAGATCTGACTGGCAGCCCTGTTGGCGGGAATCGCGGTGCAGGCCCCAGTCAGACTCCTTGTCGGTCCTACCTCGCGGTCGCCTTGTCAAACCGTGTCACTCGATTGTAGTTTGGGGCTTACGTGCAGATCGGGGGTCAAAACCGCGAGTATCCATTCTCGCAGTTACACACACACACACACACACACACACACACATATATATAGATGTATGTATATATATATATATATATATATTCGATAGGGTTTATATTATTCTGGTACCAAATTTTGATTGTTCCCGGAACAATCAAGTTAGGATATATATTTCAAGAACAATGAATATTCCCGTAGCAAATTTTGATTGTTCCGGGAACAATTAACATTTGGTATAGAAATATATACATTCTTATATTTTACGAGAACATTGAATATTCCCGGTGCAAAAGTTCATTGTACTGGAAACAATCAAAACATTTACATATTTCCGGTGCAAAAACGGATATTTCAGAAACACACGAGCTTGCGCTGACAGTGGGGTATGGGGCGGTGGGGGAGGGGTGGTACCCCACCCACGGTGCGGCGGCCTGCGGGGGCTGGGGTGTGGGGGGCATGTAGGGGGGATAACCCTATGATTTGGCGACAAGTGAGAAATTAATTTCAGTTTCAAGTCCAAAATGATCGGAATGCGGCGTTCGATATGTCAAAATGTTCCCATAGGTCAACTCATATAGTGCTGAAATCTGTATAGGCAGCCCTGACCGGGAGTCCCGGTGCAGGCCCCTATGCCAGATTCCTAGGTAGCCAACACTGGACCGTGACTGATCCGGTAAGCCTGTGCTGTGACACACCGAGTGTCACAGGTAGCTAGTCTCGAGACCGTTCCGACTCCGTGACCGTTCCGGGTATATCTAGCTCAGGGTTTATTTCTTATGAGAGTTTATCTATATTGGTTCTAGGGCTGTCTGATATCCGTGAACCGGGATATTCCAGTAGGTCGTGGACCCATTCCACGCTATATTCCACAGCTAATTTGGCCATGATTGGCTAAAACAGCCGCTTTGAGAGGTGGTGCGCAACGGCGCGTTTGGGTACGAGTGGGAAATTTGAGATGAGCAGTTTGTAAGTGCGTCTTTGAGCCGCCTCTATGGGGATTCGACCTGGACCGGGCTTCGTTGAATGGCTTCGTTGAAGCGCTTCGGAGAATGAACTGAACCATGCCTAGGTAGCTAGATAGGTACGACGGCTAGAGTCTGCAGTCGGAAACTGATTTTCGAAGGCAACCGTGTTGACAACGAGCGCAATTCCCGCGCTTCATTGTTCCAGGAACAATTAACTTCCGTTGACAACTTGAATTGTAGCTCAGGATTCCCCCCTCAGAGAGCTGGTGATGCGCGAAGCACACGAGTCCCCAGCAGCAGGGCACACAGGAAGGGATAAGACACTGGACAGAGTATCCCGTCGCTTTTGGTGGCCACGCATGAGCAAGGATGTCACCGACTGGTGCAAATCCTGCGTTGTGTGCCAACAGACCCGGCCACGCAACGGGTATCCAGACGGTCAGCTTAACCCCCTGCAAGTCCCAGTAAGACTGTGGCAAGTGGTTAGTATCGACTTCGTCACTGGGCTGCCCCGCACAGAGCGAGGGTACGACGCGTTTGCTACCTTCACGGACAAGTTGTCCAAGATGGTGCACGTAGTTCCCATGCTTTACGCTGACAGCTCAGCTGCACAGATCGCGCGCATGTATTTCGACCAAGTGTGGCGTTTGCACGGCGCTCCCATGAAGATCGTCTGTGATCGGGACTCCCGCTTCAGGGATGAGATGCATCTCGAGCTACATCGGTTGATGGGAGTCCAGGTTGCCTCTACCACGCCGTACCACCCTCAAGGTGATGGGCAGGCAGAGCACACAAACCACACGGTCGAACGCATGTTGCGCGCGTACGTCGACGCCAACCAGCACGATTGGGATTTATGGTGTACCCCGGTCGAGTACGCCATTAATGACTCTCGTTCCGCCGTCACGGGATTCACCCCTTTTGAACTGACGTATGGTCACGCTCCGGCCTCTCAGCTGGATTTCTTCGTGGAGGCAGCACTTGCATCACGGAGAGGCCGAGCTAAGGGGGGGAGGGGCGCAGCAGTAAAAAAGGGTACAGCCCACGAGACAGCCCGCCAGTTTGTTCGCCAGTTGCAGCTCGCTAGGGAGAAGCTGCTCTTAGCTCAGCAGCAACAGATCGCCCAGTACGACGCGCGTCACAGGTCCAGGAGTTACGCAGTAGGCGATGAGGTTTGGGTGGATGCCACGCACCTCACTCAGCCGGGCGACCGCGGGTTGCACAAGAAGTTGCTTAAGAAGCGCCTTGGGCCCCTTCGGGTGCTGGAAGTCTTTCACAGCGACAGGCAGATGGCCCTTCCCGCGAGCGATAGAGGCGCACCGTCGGCCTATAGGTTGCAGACGCCTAAGCAGTGGAAAGTGCACGATGTGTTTACCGTGGACCGGCTTTCGCCAGTAGAGTCGGGCAGCCGCTTCGTTGAGAGAGCTAAGGAGATTCCCCCTCCTCCGTTGGACGTCAGCGGGCGCAAGGAAACCCACGTCGAGAGGGTGGAGCGTTCGCGCACGCGCCAGCGCCAGGGCAGGAGGTGGACAGAGTACCTGGTCAAGTGGACAGGAATGCCCCGCAGTGAGAACGAGTGGAAGACCCGAGAGGATCTGGAGTGGGACGGAGCCGGCAGGCCCGGTGTTCCCAACCGAGCGTTGTTGGAGTTTGAGAGGATCGAGGCTAAGAGAGTGGAGCGAGAGAAGCTTAGGGTCCGTAAGAGACGCGACGAGTCCGCAGGAGCGGTATGGACCACGCTATCGGAGGAGCTCAAGGTAGACGGAGCAATGCCATGGGTGCCAGAGGAGAGGTTTGATGAGGAAGTAGGAACTTTCGCGAGAGTATCTGCTCAGAGCACCCTGCCGCCAGTCAACGGAGCCGCAGCACTTGAGAAGGAGCCAGTCGGCCAGTCTAGGATTCTTGTATTGTTTTGTGGGACCGGGTCAGTCGAGAGGCAGTTCACTAAGCAATTTCCCAATAGCGAAGTAGTTGCTGTAGACATTCAGCCCAAGTGGGGCCCCACACATTGCGAGGATATCATGCGATGGGACTATCGACAGTTCAGACCAGGACACTTCGACGTAGTCTGGGCTAGCCCACCTTGCACAGAGTACAGCCAAGCGAAGACGGTAGGCATCCGAGATTTGCGTGCTGCGGACAGGCGAGTTCGTAGGACATTGGAGATCATCCGGTACTTGAGGCCCGAAGCATACTTCATTGAGAACCCGAGGGGAAGAGAGCCCCACGGGTTGCACACGCGTCGCTGCATGAGCAATCTACCAGCTCCGCACCTCGTCACGTACTGCAAATACGGGACCGCATACAGGAAGCCCACGCACATCTGGACCAACGTTCCGTTGCGCACACCCTTGCGAGTATGCGATTCCGATACGCCTTGCGAGTTCTTCCGGCAGCACGGTAGGCACGAGAAAGTAGCGCAAGGAGGGCGCGCGATGAGAGCCGGAGGTGTGTTCGCGAAGGGCATGGGAGCGCGAGAGAATTTGTATGGGATTCCGTCAGCACTGTTAAAACAGCTTTTCCACAACCTGACCCTACATGAAGAGGTGCATGCGTTCCTGTCTGAACTGCTTGTCAGGGAGGATCTGAGCGAGATGAGCGTTTTAGTCCAGTCAGCTGTTGTTGAGAGTGACCCGCCCGAGTTTGAGCCAGAACCGATAGCGTTAGCGGGAGTGCGAGCGGAGGTGACGATCATACCAGAGGGCGGATGGGAATCTGACGCGAGTGGTCTTAGCGATTGAGGGCGTTGGGGAGCGTCGGGAAGAGCGGTGGCTCCAGCCTTGGCGAGACCAGGCGGCAGGTGAGAACCTGGGTAATCCATCCGAGAGAGCAGTGGCTCTAGCCTCGGCACAGCCAGGCAACAGGTGGAAATCTGTATAATCCATTTGAGCAGTGGCTCTAAGCCTTGGTATGACCAAGCGGCAGGTGAGAACCTGGGTAATCTATCCAAGTGAGCAGTGGCTCTAGCCTCGGCGCGACCAGGCAACAGGTGGAAATCTGTATAATCCATTTCACGAGAGCATTGGCTCCGGACCTGGCACGACCGGGCAGCAGTTGGAGATCTGGGTAAAAGCTCTAGCACTCCGAGGAGGCGGTGAAGGTTTAAAACCTTTCCTCCGGGCCGGCATCCCGAGAACTGTCAGGTAATTGGCAAACCTATTGTCATCCCCTGTAAGTGTGCCGTGTTGGGAGGTTTAAAACCTTGAGCGTGGTAATGGATGTGAAACCTTGAGCCTTGGGGGAGCCTGGTAGTGCAGATGGCAGACCGGTGAGAGGCCGACCCTTGTGCTTAAGAGGTCGATCTCCTTATTGCGGTGTGTCTTGGGAAGTGTAATGTCATCCCAGACAACAGGCGGCTGAGACCTGTATAATCATTCAGAGCAACAGTAGAAGATCTGTATAAAAACTTTACTGGTCCGACGTGGTCAGCGTGGACGTGACCTTCCCTAAGGGGGGGGGAGTTGTGCTAGGAGGCAAGCACAAGAGCAAGAAAAACGGCTAAGTATAAAACGCAGAGTACTCAGTACGGAGTACAGTAGGACCGATCAGAATGATGTTGATGTGAGGTGCCTAGACTGTTGTACGGAGTACTCAGTACAGTTGAGTTATGGAAAGAGTTCCTGAATGTATAAGAACTCTAAGAGTAACCCGTTTCGGAGAGATGAACTGAACTGAAAAGTAAGACATAAAAGTAAAGAGCCGTAACTGCTGTATATTGTGTATTGAAAGCATGCACTGATAGCAAAAGCATAACTATATAGATTTACGAAACCGAAGTCTTGTAGTTGACCAATCGTAAGCATACCTCGTGCGGTCGTTTAATAAGTGTAGAATAGTATAAGTCCGAAACCGTAAAGAAGAGAAGAAGCCTAGGTGTAGACTCCTACAAAACCCTAAAACCCTAAAACCCTAAAAACCCTAAAACCCTAAATAAACCCTAAATATGGTGCCAGGGAACAATAGCCCGGCCAAGCCATTCGATTGGCATATTGTATTTATGCATACTGGGGCAGTGAGATGGCAATGGGCTCGGAAGGGGACTCCCGAGCCATTGACTTCGTACTATGGGGAGCGAAAGCCTGGACTGGATTATAGCTGGCAGCATATTATCGTACACCCTTCTGGTGCGCTACGCCGCTGGGAGCGTAATAGGGGCGGCGGCTGGTTTCTAGAAGACGCCACTCAGTTGAAGGCGCCGGTAGCGCCATTCTCATTACCGATTAGCCGCGTTGGGATCGCGTACTGGAATCCGACGATTGTGATTGACGATGATGAATATCATGGAATTCCCTACCAGGGGCGTAAGCCTACACACTCAGCGTCTACGAACAGTGAAGATTCGGGTACAGGCGCTGTGTCCTGGAGCAAGGAGAAGTTACCAGATTCTGATGACAATGATGACGCAGGTGTCACTAACAGTAAGGAGAAGCTACCAGATTCGGATGACAAAGATGACGCGGGTGTCATACATGACATGGACACCGCCAGTCCGAAATGGGAGCCAACTTCGCCTGAATATGATGACACCGAGGATGACGTCAGCGAGTTCGATGACTTGGTAGCTGACGATGCTGAAGAACAAGCTGAAGCTCGAAGGTTGAAGAGACTGGGACTGCAATTGATCATGGATGAGAAGGGTGAACTTCACTGGGTACCAAAGGGCACCTCCCCGACCTCACCTGTTCAGCCCGATGATCAGCCTATTACCGAGCAGAAGTCTGAGGCCATATCTGAGGATGCCCCAGCCTCTGTGGTGGAGACTGTTCATGCACCACCGAAGAAACCTTATGGGTCAGATACTGGATTGACTTCAATGGGTGAGAATGAGGCTGGGGTGTCTGAAGAGACGAAGAGGCAACCTAGGAAATATCCGAGATGTTGGACACATGAGTATATAACTCAATTGAAGTATTCCATAAGAAGTGACAGTGATGAAGAAGAAGGGCTTGACGTGGCTCCTCGTAGGAAGAAAGCAAAGATCAGCAAGGGACAATGAAATCAACTGTCTTGATTAGGATTGTCCAAATGCATATTCTCTGATTAGGATTTGTATAGGTGGCAGATGATGATATGCCAGCCGACATGGGACAGATCGATTAGAGAATATGAACTGCGCGCCTTGAAAGTATAAGACTTGAATATTGCCCATTTGGAGGCTGTTCTAACTTGAAGTAACTATTTGGAGGAGCTGTTGCTCAACCTGTTAATTTACTGGTCAATCTTTCCTGCCATAAAGATATTGCAATTGCTTGAATTGTAGCCTTGTTCAACTGTTTATCTAGAACATTGCAATTTTGTACACTGCAAAATTGCCGACTACGGACCTGTGCCCCAAGATTGAAGCAAGATTTACCTCTGACTGACCCTTGAGCTCAGGCTCGGATACAGTCACGTGCTCAAGAAGTCTTCACTTGGAAGTGGTATTGCTCTGCGCCCTTTTTGCCCCCTGACTTTCACCCTGCATGCAAACAGGCGATTTTTCAAAACTGTTATGCTGCAAAGTGGTCAGAAAGTGGGAAAAGAAGCCGCCAGCAACTCAGATCTACCGGGATTAACAGCCAGATTGACCCGAACGGAGAGTGAAAAGTGGATCAGTGGCAGATTGAGAAAAAGAGGACCTCGGAGACCGTTTTAACGTAGGCACAAAAATTCTAGACGTTTCTTGATAGTTTTTTGTCGTTTGGAACCTGGCCCCGAGACCTGGGTCCTCATAGATCGCTACATTTTAAATTCGGATGGCCAACCGGCACGGCAGAGCAAGAATTAGACCAATTTGAGCCCAGCAGACTACATAGAAGGAAACGGGAGCCCAGAAGGATAGTTTTCCATTTTTTTTATATCCTTGGAAGGAAAAAAATAGTCTCCAATACTGGGTCCTGGCCAATTAGTCTGGATTGCTCCGGGATGGCCGCCAAGATGAAATTAGCCAAACTGCCGATCGACACTCCATTTTTGAAATTTGGCCACCAAAACTTGCATTTCACTCTGGAAAGCATATTTCGTTATTCACCACGACTTCCACTGCTACAAGGAAATATTTTTCTGAGTGTTCTGGGGGGATTTGCCAAATTGGACAGATTTGACTTCCCCAACGGTCAGATTTGCACTTTGTCACTCTTAATTTCGACATGATGCAAAACGCTAACACGGGACGCTCACCTCCAACGTCGCCTACGTCGACTCCTCGGCGTACAAGGGGACGACAGGCCAGCCAGCGCAGCACGAGAGGTGCTGCCGCCACTGGGACCACTGGCAAGGGGGCGAAGGGCACCTACAAGGCGCCCTCTCCGGGTCAGCCGCCACCGGCTGCGACAGCAGCAGGTGCGCCAAGCTTCCAGATTCCCAAGAAGAAGTCGACCCTGTCAGCTGATGCTACTGAGTTTAACAGCGTGACTCCTCTGGCTCTGGACTCTGGAACCGCTTGTGTGACACCTTCCCTGGAGGAGGCTGTAACGGTACCTAAACCGCGCCCTAATCCGCCCCTGCGTCATGCAAGAGCGGCGTCACCAAGGGTGCTGACTGTTGACACCCCTGGTGCAGGGCGAAACATGAGGGCGACTCCCCAGCGGTATGTCAACTTGACCTCTCCTTCCCCTGGCATCCTGCGATTGCCAGGAAGCCGCGACCTGAGCCCTCCAGCTCCGCGCCAGCGAAGCCCGCTTCGGACTCGAGACCGGACCCCGCCACCGCCGCGCCGCAGGAGCCCACCACGGACGCGCGACATGAGTCCTCCAGCTCCAAGACCGCGAAGTCCTTTGAACCCCTACAGGACTCCACACACTTGGTCTGGAGCTACGGTGATGACCTCCCCGCACGGCCAGCTGCCCACGCCATTCAGCGAGAACGCGCTTCAGGCTGAGTCCGCGGGAGCAGCCTCTGTGGGACAACCTCTACCGGCTGACCGACCACCTCGCGACCCGATCGCCGTGCGCGAGATGACCGAGGTCAAAATTGCAGCATGTGAGCAGGACATGCAGAATGAGGCGAATGAGCAGAAACCAGGACTTCGTCAATTTCCTTCCCGCTCTGATGTGGCCAACTGGCGAAAGCGCCAGCAGCCGGGTGAGAATCTCGCCTGGACTCCGCGCCCTAACCAAGGGGGTGTGGGGGCAGCGGGGAGGTCAGAGGACACGCACCAAAGCATGGCTGGCGAACTCATGGCACACTCAATGCATCCAACTCCCTCCTCAACAAGCTACGGGGAGGTGGGGGCAGCGGGGAGGACAGGTGGCTCCGGCTTGACAGGTGGCCCACGCCACATAAGCATAGCATGTTCTGAGCATTCGCTGACCTCACCGATTACCGATACCGTTACCGAACCTAAGGTGATCGGTGACTCTATGGCAAGGTTATCGGTGACTTTCGAGTCCGAAATAGACAGCGAGGCAACTTCACTGACGCCCTCACTGACTCAGGCGACTACGGAGGCGGCTACGGTTACGGATATGCTCGAGTCCCTGTTGAACTGCGAGTCCAGACCTTTGACTACCTCGCTGACCTCAACAACTACGGATATGCCCGAGTCCCTGTTGAACCGCGAGTCCAGACCTTTGACTACCTCGCTGACCTCAACAACTACGGAGCAGCCAGTCAGCTCAGTCAGTTACGCAGACCTCGCACTCAGGCGTAGCATTGGAATCGCAGCCTACCAGCCGCATCTTAACCGCAACCTACCAGTCATCGACCCCCCTTCCCAAGCAGATGTCCTCAGCAGAATTCCAGTCAGAAACTTACCTCTGAACTCAGACTCAGTGAACCAGCTTTCTCGCCGGGAGAGGCGCCATCAGAGATGGGAACAGAACCAGCAGCGCCTGGCAGAACAGCGCAGAGCACTCTTCTCTGACCCCGCCTCACCCAGAACGCCCTCAGATGCCTCTGTCCCCGCACTGAACTCTCAGCATCAATCCCTAATGCAGAATCAGATGATGTTAGAGGTATCAGAGTACATGCAAAATCTGCATCAGCAAGTGCTCCAACACTATCCACATCTGACTTCGGGTCTACCAGCAGTGGGCGCTCCACCTATGACGCCCTACCAGCACACCTTAGGATGGGCGAGCGGTTTACCAGGTGCACCGGCGCCAGCAGCTGGATCAGGTCCCTGGCTGGTACCAGCACCGGCTCAACCGGTTCCCGCCCCGGCTCAACCGGCTCCAGCACCGGCCCAGCCGGCTCCGGCACCGGCTCATCCGGCGCCGGCACCATTTCAGCCAGATCCACCGGCTACCGGCTCATCGCCCTCTGACTCCGCTGAGCCTGATCAACCGTCACCAGGAAACTCGCCCCCGCCTTCAGACAATGGTGAACCACGACACCGGCGTCTAGATGTGTTGTTATGGACTTTAGAAGGAGCCTCCTTCTGGTTGAGAAATCACCTGTCCTCTTCCTCCGCAGTTACTGGCCGCCACGGCGCTGAGGCACAATACTCTTACCGACTGCCAACCATGCCTGGAAGCGCCAGTCACTTCATAACCGATACCAATCGGATTTGGATGACTATGCGGCACATCGGAGTGGACATCCAAGACCTGGCGCAGCATGGGTCA